>BHFT01030339.1:0-16099 GCA_004320025.1 Laticauda laticaudata | reverse complement strand
CTGGCTTGTGGTGTGGAGATCTTTCTATTTGAGAGTGCAGGCTTCCAAATGATTGACAGTCTGGTAGAATCATCTGCATGTCTAATAATAGACATATAATAATAACAATAATGTCTAATGTGGCCTTTGAATATAAGCTTTTAAGAGCTTTTACTGAGACAATCCCTTTTAGCTTTTTAGAAATAATGAGCATTTTTAGTTGGCACATTGACTGAATATCCTTTGTGATTTTCTAAATTATTCTTAATTATAAAGGCTATGTCCCTAGTTACAATTTACTGCTTCATTTCATACAAGATTTCTCTTCTTTTAGGTTGCTCCATTCATTTATCTACTTTATTTGTTACTTCAGCCACCCATAAAGTTTAGGACAAGCAGCTTATCTTTTTTATAGTTCTTTGGTGGGTGCGGGGTGAGCAAAGTGGAGATGTGAAAGGGATAGATTTAAGTGTTTAGTATGTGGTCCATTCAATCATCAGGAATATAATTTAAACATGTGCCCTTTATGAAATGAGAAGCTCTTTTTAAAAAGCTGCAGAAGAAAAGGAGCACAGAATCAATTTGGTTTTTCAAGAACTCAGCTTGGTACACAAATCCTTATTTAAAATATATAATAATTTTAAACTAATAGTTTCAATCTTCACCACATAAATCAGTGACTGATGATGCACCTCTCTATTTTTTATTTTTAAAACTGTCAAACAGATTCTAAGGCTAAATGTTTAAAGTTTAATTACTTTCCCCAAATATTTGTCTTATCTTTCTCCTACTATTTTAGGTAGATTTCTTTCACAAAAATCAGCTTTTAGATGGCTGCATGATGTTTCTTGTATCGTGACATTTACCACACACTTTCTGTTTTCTATCTGCTTCAGCAGAATTGTTTTACTCCTCTCTTTCTATATATCAACACAAGAAATAGTTCTGGAGGAATATTTTCACATTGTCCAGCTATATGAACATAAATCTATGAACATAACCTTTACTGAGAAGTGATCAGAAGTATCTTTATATTCATTTTCTTGTTCCTCCTGTGCTTAAAAAAGCAAAGAAACCTACAGATTGAATTAGAAAACTTAGCAATTTTGCTTCAATGTGGTGTCAGTTGATAATTTAATCAATAATAACAACAATAGTAACAACTGCAGATAGGAATGTGGCATGCTGACAAATAGAGTCTGATCATAATTTTTATTTCTCAGAATGCCTCTAGGCCTGAAACTAGCTTCACAAGTTTGATGTAACTACTTGCCCAGAAAAAAGAAAACATGAAGCAAGAGTGGAACAAAGTATCTTGTAATTAAGAGAAAAGAGATAGCATTCTAGTAAATTGATGATGAAGCAGCTATTCTGTGAATAAGCAGGCCTTCTCAAGCAGCTCTTTTGTGATAGCACCGACACATTCCAAATTTATCAGAAAATAGGCTGGGGACTCCTCATTCTCATTAAGGTGAAGTTCAATTTAAAGTCTTTGGGTTAAAAAACAAGATGTTTTTGCTGTGTAGGAATCCACTATACCTATTGAAATCTTTAGGGCACATATGTACTTAAGGGTTGCCCATGACTACCTAGGCTACTGTTAAACCAGTTGACACCTCTAAATCAGTGGTGTCAAACTTGATTTCATTAAGGGCCACATCAATGTTGTATTTGAACTCGAGGGATGGGGGGTATGTGGCCAGGGGCATGGCCAGGGTGGGCATAGCCAATGCAACATCACTCATTGGGGTTCCATTTTTGACCGNGGGTGGGCATAGCCAATGCAACATCACTCATTGAGGTTCCATTTTTGACCGTGATAGCCTTCTTCAGCCCTCTGCCAGCAAAAACAGAGAGCATGGCCTCCCCAGGCCTCCCTTTTCATTGGTAGAGGGCTGCAGGAAGCAGCTGTGGCCAAAATCAGAACTCAGGCAGGCCTTGCACAGACTCCCTAAGTTTTGTTTTTGCTAGCAAAGGCATTGTGGGCCAGTCCTTCACTGTTTCCAGGGTGGCCCTGTAAGCCAGATCTAAGCAACCCACAGGCCAGATCTGTCCCCACAGGCCTTGAGTTTGATACCCCTAAATGGTCTAAATGCTCTAAATGGTCTTCAAGGAATTTCCTGTAGAGTTTATTGCAGTAATCCAGATAAGAAGTTATCAAGGTAGTTGCTTCACCAGGTGCTCCCTGTAACACTCAGGAAGGGTTCAAAGAACAGATGAAGAGGACACCACTCTAATCACTTCTTCAGGGATCACAGATCAAAACTCATCCTAGATAACATTACAGGAGGGTACCCTAATCACCATCAAGGATTATGCTTATGAGGAGTCAAGGTTTCAGTAAATCTGCATGAATTTATAACTGATCACAGTGGCCACGTGGGAGATCACCTATAGGGAATCATTCTAAAAGAGCCCTTGAATAATAGCATGCCAGCAAAGTAAGAGAGAAGAAGTAAGCATTCACTGACTTCCTTATCACCACGATTTAGTCTTGACCATTTTTGGTCAGATTCACTTCTCATTTTTCTTCACTACCATTCCGTCATTATTTATGTTGCTTCTTTTTTTCAAGAAACCCATAAAATCTACACACCAACTAAGATTGCCATCAGAAAGTAGCTGTTGATGGAGCAAAGCTGACGAGTACCTAATGCACTACCTAATGTCAATTGTGCATTAGGCCATGGACAGAATTGCCTACTAGAGAGTTAGGAAACTCCCCAGGACCTTTTGGAAGTCATTAGGCATCTAGGGTAAACTATCTACATGGAGTCTACCACCATCCTTGGAATCACTGGTGGCTCTCAATTGTAACTAGATCAGGACCTGATCTGACCATGGTGTTGGGCAGGTCAAAATCCCAGAGGTAGATCTTTAAGAGATGAAACTGATAGCAGGTTGAAAATAGGAGTGCGTGATCTGTTGTGAGATAAACCTGTTTTTTAAAAAAATGAATCTTAGATTTAAGATATATAAAATCTCGATATTTCATATTGAATCACCTCATACATTACTTGCAGAGTTAATCTTTAGCTGTAATATTTTAAGGGAAATGACATTTAGCAAGTTCTATTACATGTACCAACAAAGATGAATGGGCCCTTGGTGTTTATTGTGCCATTACTTACTTACATTACTAAAAGGCCATTTGCATTTTTGGAACAAGTCAACCATATCCCTGTAATTTTCCATTTCCTAGTACATACTTGTGATAATGAAACACCTTATGCTCCAGACAAATAACAATCTTAGTTACATCATCATTTGACCTTGGCATTCTGTCTTCCATGAATCTATTGCCAAAACCAATTAGTACAGTTATTAATTGTTTTTAGAGCATATTGAGCAGAAATTTAGAATTCAAAGACTCATCTGGGGTGAGTCATTTTTAGAATGTGTAATGTTACTATATCTATCTAATTATCTCAGGATTGCCTATTCTGAATGGAACAGCAGCTGACATAATTTCAAGTACAAGTTTTCTCTGACACCTATTAACTGAGCCTGAAGAAGGCTGAGTTGAAACTAGATCTTTAAAGACATTTGTATGGGATTACAAAACCATCCTAATGATGTAACTGAACAGTGGACATTCTTTTGGGTCCAAAGGCTGCATTTAAATTGTAAATAAACACAGATGATAGACAAGAGGATCTGTAAGTCAACTCAAAAAACTATAAATTCATAAGGCATCAGAAAATTTATCATGTAGGTCTGCCTTTTTAGGGAAATTCCAGGATATTTGAAAGTGTATATATGCATTTTTAGAAGTGGAAACACCCACTCTTTCTTGGATACCTATATACACATGCACACTTACATAAATGTTGTTATTGTATGCACTCACCTCCAGTATATGCACTTACTACAAACATACATTACAAGCCAAAAGTGTTAACACTCATACGTTATTGGGATGGATAATTACCTACTGAGTTATACCATATGAAAGTTTTCAGTTTCAAAAAGTGAGCCAATACTTTAACAACTAATGCTAGCTTTCCTTTTGCATTACTGTTGAGCTTTCCATGCAGAAAAATGTTTACTGCTCACAGTTCCCAAATATAATTCTTTATAAGCTGACAGCAAGACCTATCTATTCCAGCCTAGCATCATTTGTTTTTGTTTTGTGGTTGTATGTTGTTGCCAAAGTGCTTAATGATAAAATCAAGTTATTTGTTGGGTGCTATTGATCAAGGGACAGAGAGTGATTTTTGTAAGAGTTTATATTAATTCTGGTGACAAACAGGCAATGCTGCAAATCCTCTATGCACTGAGTTTGTCAGATAAGAAGAAACAGCATTTTTGTATCTGAGAATCAATGGTGGGAAATAGATATTTAATCTAATAAAGCAAACATCTAATCAATAGTTGTTTTTAGGAATATTACAAAAGGCTAGTATATAATTAGGTTGCTTAACATATTGTCTTCAGTAGAATTATTTATTTGGTAAACAGATGTATATAGACACACAACTCATACATGATGATTCCAGACAGTGTACAGTAATAAAAAGCCACATAAAAAAATTTACTCCTACCCCTTCTAACATGACAAACACAATTAAACAAGCCACTTGCTTGGCTCCAAATCAACCTGGGTTCCCCAAGCCCACTGACAGAACCATATCTTAAAGGACATTTCAGTAAATTAACAAGATGGAGGTCAATCTTATCTCCAGAGAAATAATTTATCACAGGGAGGGAGCTATTACATGAAGCCCCTTTTACTTGATCTCACAAAATGTATTTCCTTCATAGATGGGACTTGCAACAACCCAACTTCCCTATTCTGTTGGGATGGGTACATGTAACTGGGTAAAGCAATCCATCAAATAACCTGGTCCAAGACATGAAGGGCTTTATAGGTGATAATCAGCACCTTGAATTGCACCCAGAAACAAATCAGCAACCAATGCAGTTCCCTCAAAAGAGGTGATATGTAATGAAAACCTGTGTTTTCACAAAGCTACGTGAGACCATGTGTTTTGAGCCAACTGAAACTTCTGAATATTCTTCAGCTGCAGCCTTATGTATAGCACACTACAATAGTCCAAACAGGAGGTTTGGACTACAATAATTTTACAAGTGTTTAACTGAGTTAATTGTACATCTTTTACCAGTGGTGTTCCAGATGTCATTTAATTCACTAGAACTGAATTTTCAGGAGCTGGAACCTGTCAGTATCTGTTAAATATTCAGTTTTATTTTTGGATTCTTTTCTGACAGGGTGCATATACTTTTGACATTCATCATAACAAAATAAAAAACCGATTGGTAAATTGTTAAATAAGCAAAATAAAACCACCAATTGGTAAATTGTTAAATAAGCAAGGCTGTGCAAAATAACTCAACAGTAAAACATCAGAATTGGGGAATGGGGAGAATTGTAGGGAATATGAAATATACATTCTTATTAAGAAGTCATGGACCCTAAAGAGAAGAAAATGCTCACAACTGTTATTAGAGGGTTAGAAATCAATAACAGTACAGATGTAATTTTATTTGCATTCAGTTTATAAAGCAGACAAAAATCAATTTATTCCAATAATATCACCAAGTGCAGATATTATTTCATATTTCATATTGGGGAAAAAAAAGGGCTGACTCTAAGTAACTGTGGCATTTGGGAAAGACTGAGCTGAAGTCTTCACTCTGGTCCATGTTTCCAGTGGGAACATGGACCATTCCTATTGGCTGATGCCATTTAACAGTCAGCTATAAAAGGGAGCTATCAAGCGGCATCAGCTGTTATCTGCCAGCTGGCTGCCTTGTTAGCACGGCAGCCGCGGCAACCCTTTTTTGTTTACAATAAAGTAAAAGCTGAAGTTTGCTCCGTGTTTCACCTCAGGTTTATTCGCCACTCCACAAAGTGATGATGAGGTGGATTCATATAAGAGGCAACCTGGGCAAAAGAATCGCTGAGCGCAGACGTCACCACTCACAAAAGAGCGGAGTCACTAACAAAAAAGAGTCGAAGTCATGACTGAAGCTGTATGTCACTTTAAGAGCTTACTGTACTATTCGCAAGCGCAAATTTCCAACTATCCCGAAATCCGGCACCGTTTAGTTCGAAGATGACTTCAAACCCTGCATTCTCGCCTTTCAGACTGGACAGCAGAAACATGGGAATCCTACAGAAACCCGATTTGCTGTTTCCTAGATGCATAAGACCATCGCTGACAATTTCTGCCCCTAGGAGAAAGTCCTTACTTTTAAGTTTTTTTGCGGAGCCCAGTGTTTTGACACTGGCTACAGCATTAATTGGCTCACGTTCAATTAAGACTGTTCCATGGGAAGAAAACTGCCAGGAAATTCTTTCCCACACTATTCCTAAGTCATTCCCGAATTGCCAGGCCATCCATGGCTTTTAGGAGACGGATTCAGGCTGAGCGGATAGACTATAGTGGGTAACATGCTGCCCTAGAACAGCTGCCCTGCACTATGGGTTTAGAGACATCTGAGGGCAATGTTTATTAGACCCAACTAGTCTGTAGGAATCCGGGACTTTACAGGCTACAAAGGCATCCATTAGCTAAAGGGGATTTAACCCTTAAAATTAACAATTGAAAGAGTCTCAGTCTGCTAACTATCAGCCACTTTCAGCAGCAAGAAATTCAGGAAAATCCATATTAAGCCAGAAAAGCTGCAGGCCCCATCCAACTAAGGATGAAGTGCCCTCCACTGAAGAAGGCTGTGAAGAGGCTAATGATGTAAATCGCGCTCAGGCAAGCAAAAAACCAGTCAAAGGGAGAACAGGGCCAACCCCCATCAACCTCTATGGCCTCACCCATTGTCCTAAAGCTGTGGGGGGAAAACCACTCAGGGCCATCCTGCAAGTTCATGGAATGCCATTTGGTCTAAAATGCCAAGAGGAAGGGTAATTAGCCAGGATTGTCAAGCAGGACTTTTGCCCAAAAGCCCTCAGACAACTCAACATTTCCAAAACAAGTTGAAGACTGTTTAACCTGCTATCAAGCAAGCTGCCAAAAAAAGGCTCGAACAAAACCCCTTGTCTTTCCTCCTCAGTGTTTTGTTTCTAATAGAAGGAAAACTTGCAGGATGGAGGTTGATACAGGTTAGCACTGTCCATAATCTCAATGGAGCACCTTGAAACAACTACTTCCAGAAATGGCTAAGAATGAAAGTTCATGGCTGCCAGTTAATTCTACATGACTACCAAGGCAGAACCATCCCAATCATCGGAAAAGGCAAGTTTTTTTGTTCAATTTCAAAATTTCAAAGGTCACTTGCCTTTAGTGGTAGTAGTGTGCCCTCTCATAGCCTGTTGGGGTTAGACTGGTTCCCCTGCCCTTGGCCTCTGTATAAGGCGAATCCACTCTAATTACAACTGGCTGAATGGACACCTTGTTTAATGACTATGCTGATGTGTTCAGTGAGGGTCCTTGGGCTGTTATTTCAGAACCTCAATATCTTTCAACTTGGACCCTCTAACGCCCAATCCGTTTCAAGCTTGCAGGGGTACTTTTGCAATCGCCAAATTAGAAACATGGGAGTTTGACCAATTAATTAACAGGGTGTATTAGAGCCTGTTGGACTTACAAAATGGGAAACCCCCCAACCAGTGGACACGCTCCTAAAAAAATATGGTGGTGTAAGACTATGCGTGCTCGCATTCTGGGGGAAAGGAGGTGACATTTGGGAAAGGACTGAGGCGTGAAGTCTTCACTCTGGTCCATGTTTCCAGCGGGGAACACGGACCGTTCCTATATTGGTTGATGCCGTTTGACAACTGGCTATAAAAGGGAGCTGTCAAACGGCATCAGCTGTTGTCCGCCAGCTGGCTGTCTTGTTAGTGTGGCGCGGCAACCCTTTATTGTTTATAATAAAGTAAAAGCTGAAGTTCGCTCTGTGTTCTCCTCAGGTTATTCTGCCACTCCACAACAGTAACCACATAGATAGATTTTCTCCAGGATGATATGTCCCCAACCTGATTCTTTGCATCTCCCAACAATGTACCCATCACCACTATAAGTCAGTACATCCACCTTGTTGATGGTTGTCCTCTTTTTCTTCTATTTTCCCAATCCTAGTCTTCACAGGAGAACTGGGATCTTTGAATAATGTGTCTGAAGTATGATAACTTGACTCTGGTCATCTGTGCCTTAAATGTGAACACTGAATTGATTTGTTTGATGATCAATTTGTTTCTTTGCTTGGATAGCAATGGCATTGTCAGAACACCAAAATTCAAAAGCATATGTTATCTTTCTTTCTTGTTTCTTCAGAAAGCACCTTTTGCTTCTGTAGAGTGTCACAGGGAACAAAATCATAGCCTACAAATGGCATTTGTAGGTGTTGACATTTCCTGGGATTTGAATATCTTTTCCAAAGTCTTCATTGCTTCTCTATAAGTGCTACTCTGCAGCATAATTTTCTGACTGCTGATTCTTTTACTGTCGAAAGTCAATCTTAAAAGGCTATTTACTACCATATACTGAATATGGTAGCTGTGATATATTCAGAAGAGAGGGGAATTCCCACAATACAGGCCAGAATAAGGTGTTCCTCAGGCTGCAAACCATGGTAAAGCCCCGGCTACATTAACTCTTTTTTTTCAAAATACACTTCTTCCCAACCACAAGCTGAATCCCTAAGCACCTGTATCTCAAAACGCAAGGAGTTATCATTAAAAAAAATGATAAGTCCTGATTTGATTCTCCCACTTTTTATCAGCAACTGGTAGTACTTAGGTATACAATTAATCCCACATCTCTGCTGATAGTCAACAATCGGAAAATAGATGAGAAATGTGTGATGTGATTGCATATCCCAAGAAGGAATCACACAGAATCTTATTATTTGTTGAGGAAACTTTCAGCATGAATCTGAAAGTTTGGAAGACAAAATCTCTGGTCCCAGTGATTGACCCAGATTGAATCCTGCAACACAAAGTATATTTAAAAGCTATCAAGATATTATCTGTTTCTTTTTGAGTGGTAACGACAATAGCTGCATAAAGAATAAATAGAAGAAAATGTTTTATTGCCAATTGTTTTATAATGTATTATACTTTGGGTTAACAGCTTTGAATTCCAAACATTCTTCTGCAAAGGCAGAACACAGTGGAGAAGTGGGTTATGGGCAGAGAGATTGTCAGATTAACCCAAGAGAAAACATTATAAATTTCATAAAATACTGTAATCCATTAGTTTCAAGAAGCCTTTTGAAATAATTTTATATCTTTTTCCTAACAACAAGATCATTATTTTATTCTAAGTCTAGCTAATTTATTTCAACTACTTAGAATAACTCATATAAAGATGACTGCCCAAGCATGAGAAAGAAAAAGGCAAGTGAAAAAAAGTATTTTTACTCATTTGTACATTTCCATAAGATACTGAAAATTTGCCCTTTCTAGCTGATAGGTACTTAATGCCAGATGAAAATGGCAAAATGTCAGAATACACTAATATAATCTGGACTGCTTATTTACCCATGCTGCTCCATGCTTAGCTGAAATAAAAGTAAGGCAGAGTTCTAGTCACTTCATAAATTGCATTGCATTTTCCCAGGAAAATGGTTTCCAGTTTGAACAAGTACAGAAAAATCCTCAGCATGTCAACTGAGAAGTAAATTGTCATGCCCTTGTTAGAGTCAGACTCTGAGGGAGTGGAGGAACAGCCAACAGGGAGTATAGGTGTGGCTTCGGAGGTTGTGGAGGAGGCTGGGCAAGGGCAGAGACTGGCTGGGCAGTCAGAAGAAGAATGAGGCCCATCCCCTCTTCATCCTAGGACACACAGGGAGGAATGAAGAAGGCAACAACTTGGCTTATGAGAGAGGAAGCAGCCATGATCCCCCTTATTGGTTGCAGCTAGGGAGAATAGTATATACGAGAGACAGTTAAAACACAGCGTTGCCAGAAGCAAAGCATGTGTTATTTTGGGCTGAAGTTATCTTGGCTGGCATCCTTCTGTCCCTTGTTATCTCCTTGAAGTTGGTAATTATTTATCCTGGTCCGTTGTTGAATTTCCTTCAATGGAGTTTATTTTAGTTTTTTATTTCACCTCTATCTGCTCATTAAGTTTGGACTGTATTGTTTTCTTTTGAAGACTATNCCAGCTGAGAATTATTGAACAGTGGGGCCAAATTGGAGGCATTAAAGGACATTTATTTATGTTTTGGATTTTGTTACGTTTGTGTTATACTCTGGGTCATCACATAAATCTTACTGGGTACCCGTAGACTTATTATTTGTTAGTTGGTATGAACAACAGTTTTATAAAAATCTAAGAGACATATTTTTCCATAGCTATTGTTCTTTAAAAGTTGGGACTCTAACATGACTGTGTGATTGACACTTTACCCTTTTTTAAGTGCACCATATGACACACATAAAAAGAGTGTTGTAGATTTCCATAGCTGAAGTAGAAGGTAGGGATGGGAATGTGAGTCAAAATCAATATTACTTTCTTTGTTTTTAAAGAGTGGGGGCTAGGGTTATTTTTCTGTGACATAATTTTTTACTGACGTTTCAAGCACAAATTAGAAACCATCTTCTCCATTCCATTTTCCTGTCCATCCTGCTTAATATTGATAGCAGGTTGTTGGACCTTGAAGCTCTTTTGTTCATATTTTCCCTTTTCTTAAGCAAACACAATTCCTAATCTGCCTTCTTAGAACCACATCAAGATAGAAGAAAAAGTTACATCAAAAAGACTTTTAGAGGTAGATGCATGAAGAGCAACAGCTCAGAAGAAAGACATCTTTCTTAAATGAATTATGTTTCTTTCAGTGTGTATTTGAAGTAATTTTAAAATTACATTTATTTTTGAGGAAAGAAACATCCACCCACTTGATAAAACCCAGAGAAACAGAGCAGCATAACAATGCATCGACTTTGCGACTGATTTTTTAGTTCTCCAAATGATGATGAGCTGAAAAGTAAATAATTCCTACATCCCTTTAACTCACTGAAGCCAGTGACATTAATTGCTATAGAGACAGGTATAGGACTACACTTTTAAGCTAGTATTCATTAAATAGATTATATTAAAAGCTATAAAATAATATATTGCTTTTTACATACTATAAACATGACTTATTTCATTGTTTGTCAGTTCTATTTTTTATCATCAGAGCTGGTAATTTATTGTGCAGGAATCCTGAAATATATGCCATATGGGCATCAGCTCCCAGGAAAGTCTATGTATCATATATGAATAGATTTTAGCCATGTAAATTTCATATGTGGGTTTTAGGGTGGTTTTGGAATCTTGGCAATAAGCATATTATCTTCTTGAATGTGACATGTTAAAAATGAGCCGGTAACAGCATGGCAGGTAGATGGGGGAGAATGAATTTACCTCTTCATTTAAGTTTGGCACATCTTCATGCATTTCAAATGTATGAATAAAAACACAATTATTCCTAAATTTGTGAATTAATTTCCCAATCAAAACTGTGCAAATTGTACCAATACAGGGAAGGTGCAGACAAGAATTCATCTTAAAGAAAATAATTTATAAAATTGATTATGCTGGGGAACATTGTTTAGTGTGTGTATTCAGATAATTTGCAATATAAAAATGTAATGGAGGAATGCACACAGGAGCATCTAAGAATTATCGTACAGGAAACTGTCAAAGATATAGAAACAAAACAAATGAGTTTTAAGACTGAAGAAATGCAAATGAAGAAAAGCTGATGTTAATTTGTCTCTTCCAAATAAGAAGTGTAAAAAGTGAAATATCCATTGTGATATTGTGCTATTTCTATTGCAATTTCAACTTTTTAAGGTTAATTTCATTTATGATATTTGCAATGATGGCATCTCCTTGCTAATGTTCCCTGGAGAGATATAATCACAAGCTGCTTCTTGTTCAATATACCAGCTCATATATTTGTTAGCAGAAATGAATTTTATTTACAAGCATAAAACTATATTCCAATGGAAAATATTTAGAAGGAGCTGGATACAAATCGTGAAGTTGCATTTGACCTTGTAGGCATGCCCACAACTTAATATCAGCAATATCTCATCTAAAATTGCTTTAGATTCCTCACACAAGATTTACTCTTTATGAAACTGCTCATATTTCTTCAGATATTTTATTATCACATCCTTCAGAAACATGCAGGAGAACCTGCATAGCAAAGGTTATGATCATAATTTCCTGTCTTCACAGGTCTTTTTTCAAAGATTGTGGTTATCTGTTGTCTCTTGGTAATTCTGTTCTTTCATATATATATTCTCAGCCATTTCTTGCTATCTCTCTGGAGTCCAGAGTGCAATCACCTTAGTCTTAGGCACCTGGTACAATAAATATATCTGATTTTATATTTCAATATGTTTTTCTCAAGAGAGTTCCAGTCAGTTCTAGCTTTTTCTTTGCTTTCTTTTGTTTTCTCATGAGACCTTAAGACTTACTGGGCAACAAACCGCCTGTCAGTTAATTTCAAGGTGTTCTTAATCACAAGATACTACTTTTTCATCTTGAGATTTTTTTTTAAATGTCCTGGTTGGAACTGAGAAGGTTTACTTTGGTAAGTGTGGAATGGGAGAATATCAAGAAAGTTCATATATGGACCTTTGCATTTCATCTTGACAAAAGTAGGGGATAAATCTAACAAATACATTGATGATTTTGTTGATATACATCTGCAATTGATGATAGCCATTACTTACCTGCTCATCCAGTAATTGCAGAACAAATTTACTTTCTGTAATAAAGTCATGATACCTTTTTCCTATTTTTGTGTTTAAACAATGCTGTGAAGAAATCCATTTTACAAATTGTTGTGTTCGCAAAGAATGAGATTAGAGACCAGTGTAACTTCAGCTCTTTTATTAGTTGCTGGATTCCATCTGAACCAGGAGCCACGGCAGCCCTTTTTTAGAGAGAGGCTGCTTGCAGCTCACGGCCAATGACGGCTCCTTGATTCTCCCGCTGTTGGGTACGCCAGGTGGGTTACGCCCCTGGGTTACACCAGAGGGTAACACCGCTCCCCTCTTGGTTTGGTCCTACATTACGTAGTCACATAAGTAGGTGGGGCTTTTATGTTGTCTAGTTGACCTGCGCAGTTTAGTCGTACTGTTGTCTTCGGCGGGTTCAAACGGGATCGCTATTTCTCCCGTCCTTCTCTGTGGAACCTCCTGGAAGGTGGAGTCAGCCATGCCGCTCTCACCTGGCCTACCTGGGCTGATAGAGTCAGCTTGGCTGCTCCCTTCCGGAGTGGCTTCTTGGTATTCTTCTGCCTCCTGTTCCTCTTCGCCAAAGTGTTCTTCAGGTAAGTAGTTGTTTCTTTCTGGGTTTATTTGAGGATTTGGTTTGTGGGTTGTTTTTTGATTTTGCGGTGTTCCTTGTTCTAACGGAGGGTCTCCCCCTCCCCTCTTATTTGTGTTTGAGGGGTCTCCCCCCTTCTCTTGTTTTATTATTATTGTTTTTGTTTAATGATTGTTGTGTTACTGGAGTGTGTTGTTGTTCTTTGTGCCTGGGTGTGTCAGTGGTTCGTTCCAATGTCTTGATCTTAAATTGGTCTATGTGTCTCCTCAGCTTCTTCCATCATCTGTTTCTAATCTGTACGACCGGGGTCCTATTACTTGTTTATTTTTGCCAGTATCCACAGTGGGAGCCCCATGAGATTTTTAGCATCAGACTAGGTCCCCTGGGTCGAATGTGTGGTGTTTTCTTGGAGGAGTCTGTTGGTTTTTCAGGGCTGTATGTGGGGTGTAATCTATCCAGATATGATCTTAATTTTCTGCCCATTAGTAATTCTGCTGTGCTTTTATTGTAGTGGAAGTTAAGCCCCTGTCACACTGCACCAACGTATGCAAAGAGGATGTAAAAGAACAAAAAAGCTTGCCATCCGTTGGTTAATAGCAATGTACTCACTGCCTCCATTTTGCTTCCTCTCTATCCGTCCAGCATCCGTCTATTGACGTTTCATCCGCTCAGAAAAGTTTTGAATGCTCTCAAGACTTTTCCCACAGAAAATGTATCCAATTCGTCCATTCTCCATCCGCTAATTATCTGCTACACATCTGTTCTGCAATACCGTTACGCATGCTGCTATATCCGCTAGCAGTTCCGTTCTGCATCCGCGCAACTCGCATCCGCTCGGATGCAGGGGAGAAGCGGAACAGACGCAGGAACGGTGCAGAATGGATGCCTAGTGGATGCAGACAGAAACAAAGCGTTTAAAACAGAAAAACGTTCGCAGAGGGGACCTATCTTGGGATATTAAGGATGTCTACAGGATGCCTAGAGGATGCTAGAGGATGCCTAGGATGCAAGGGACACCTATACTGCCTATAAAAAGGGGGAGCAACTCATCTGCATCTCACTTTCAGCCAGCAGCCCAGCTGTGCAGACCTCTGCAGCCTTCATCTGACTCTTGCTCTTCCACAGCATCCAGTCATGTCAATCGTGGATCGTAACACACAGTCCTTTTGGCAGCCACCATCCTTCTGCAACAGTGCAAAGCCATCTACAGGCTCTGTGAACTCTACTACGGGAAGAAAAGGAGCGGCCAAGAAGCATTGGGTCCGAAGATGGATCGGGAGAAGAGCAGAGTACGGGCTGTAAAACAAGCTGATGGTGGAGCTCAGGAACGAGACACTCAGGCATTCCAGAACTTCATGAGGATGCCTCCAGCCATGTTTGACGAAGTTGCAGCGGCTGACAACTCAGGTTGACCAAGGCAAACACCAACTTCCGGCCCAGCTGGAACCTGGGCTTAAGGTGGAACTCACTCTGCGCCACCTGACCTCAGGAACTACCTACAGGAGCATGCAGTACGGCTGGAGGTGCCACACAACACAATCAACATTGTGGTCAGAGAAGTGGTGCAGGTCATCATCGAAGAATACCTGCAGGAGCTCCTCCATATGCCCCTCCACTGTATGAAGTGGAAGAAAGTTGCAGAGCAGTGGTACCAGAGGTGGAACTTCCCACACACCGTGTGGAGCCATAGATGGGAAGCCGTGGCCTGCAAAGCCACCCAAGTCGGGCCTCCACTTGATTTCAACTGCAAGGGCTTCTTCAGCATCGTACTCTTTGCCATGGTCAATGCTGACTACAAGTTCATGTACATCGATGCTTCAGGCAACGGCTCAATGTTCAGATGCCAGGTATTACAACGCCAGTGACCTCAAGAGGGGCTGGAAGGGCAACCTCATCATGGGCTCCAGATCCAAACCCCTGCCCAAC
This sequence comes from Laticauda laticaudata, assembly GCA_004320025.1. Lineage (NCBI taxonomy): Eukaryota > Metazoa > Chordata > Lepidosauria > Squamata > Elapidae > Laticauda > Laticauda laticaudata. The sequence continues at coordinate 944 of BHFT01030339.1, read as the reverse complement.
GACACGCAAGATGTGCCTACTTCATCGTGGGGGATGAACGACTTCTCCCTCAGAAACCTACCTCATGAAGCCCAATACTTAAAGACTCCTCACCCGTGAAGAGAGGATCTTCAAATACAGGCTGTCCAGGCAAGGCGGTGTTGGTGGAGACGCCTTTGGCATCTGGCCAACAGGTTCCAGGTACTTCTCACCACCATCAGCATTGCCAGAGACATGAGGGGATCATGGGAAGCTTGCTGCATCCTGCACAATCTCATAGCTCGGAGCCGCGCTACCCGGGTCTTGCAGAAACAGGCTCGTGGAACTCCACCAAGCAAAACACGAACCCAAGGGGACATGGAGCCTGGGGAATGGAGCAGGGCGGAAACTGATGGCACTCAGCATGCTGCAAGGCCCCAACAGAGCCTACATGCAGGAAGAGGTAGCGCACTCCTGAGCACAACTGAGTGCAACTCCCCAGCCTTTAAGGGCAGTGGAGTTGGCAAGACAGGATGATAGATGATTAATTGTGTCTCCTTGAGCCTGTTCTCATCACACGGATGAGATTGGGCCATGTATGTTGGGTGGCCTAAATGAATAGGGCATTTAATAAAAGTTGTGTTTGTGTTGACATGTGTGGATGATTATTACATTATTATTGATAATAAAGGGCCATAGGTGTGGCACCAGGGAGGGTGGACCATACAGTCCCACTATGCTTGCACTGGAGGCTTATCTATTCCACTGCTATCGCTTACCCATCCCACAGCTATTACCATTCCACAGGTATCCTCTGCCCATCCCACTGCTATCTTAACCATCCCACAAGCATGCAAAGCTTAACCAATTCTAAAAGTTTCCATCAAGACTTTATTAAAAAAAAAGAAATGAAGCAAGTGTGTGAATCAAAAGATAAACTTTATTGAACAACAAGCTGTAAACAAAAATGACCCAGTCAAGTGTCC
>BHFT01030338.1:0-55127 GCA_004320025.1 Laticauda laticaudata | reverse complement strand
CATTATTTGGATTCTACTATTTTTATATAGAACATTGTCACTCTTTGAACTTTCAAGCTTCACTGAAATGCGATTTGGGCAAAAATTACTGGAAGCAAAATAGCAAAATAGAAGGGGCAAATACCTCACTTCTCTTTTTTCTTTTCCAGCTCTCCAAAGCCCTAAAATCATGGTGATAAACATCAATAGCAAAATATTTAGCAGTGATACCTTATTTTTTTATATTTCAAAAACCAGTATGTACCAACAATGTGTATTGTCCCTGATATAATATTTTTTGTGTTGTAAATGTGCAGGCATATAGTTTACAGTATATTTGTTTTCTGTAATCTTAAAAGAAGTTAAGAAGGCTTCTATTCTATAAAGCAATAAATTGTAGAATTACAGAATGGGAAGTGACCACAAGCATCATTGAATCCGACCCTCTATAGAGCAGCAGATAAAGATTCATGAGATGTCTCACTTTTAAACCTTCAGAGATGGGAAACACATAACCACCCTTTGTTTTGATGGTCTTACTGCAAAGTTTACTTCATATTTAAATGAAACCTTGATAAGCAGAACTTATATCCATAACTTATATTATGTCTAGTTTTAATTTCTGCAGTCCTGGGAAAACAATTATTTGCCATCTTCCCTTTCCTATCTGCCTTAAATATGACTGAGTATCTGAAATTTGTATTCTGAAATTCCTTGGGCATGTCCACATAGGGCAAATTCTCAATTTCCTGTATTGTCTTTCTTGCCATACTTTAACCTCGAAATGTGGTGTCCAGGATCATGTACAATTCATCTAAGGAATGCTAAGTAGATAGCTATAGTCACTTGACATTGCATTTACCCTAACCTTATGTTTCTTCTGAAGCAGCCAAAAACTGTGAACTCTTCTAGCAGATGTCTCACATAACTAACTTGTGTTTAGCTTGTCAGTTTCTACTCCCAAGTCTTTGGATCTAGTGCTTCTAAACTACAAACCCTCCAGTTTTCCAATCTATCCAGATTAGATTCTGACTGCAAATTAAGTCATTCTCAGTGTATGCCAAAGTTCCCAACTTTGTGTTATCAATCCCATCATCCGGGTTATTCATATACATTTCATTTTGAGATTCCTGCACATCTAAAAACAGATAAAATAAATATCAATCTAGGCCATGGGTCTTGATCACCTCATGTAAAGTCATGTGATGTATTATGGCATTTTTGCCTTTGCAGCAGCGGTGGAATTCTACCAGTTTGGCCCGATTCTGCAGAACTGGTAGCTCCGAAGAACAGCTGATAATGAACCGGTTCACTGTGACGCTGATCTTCTGGTCTTCTGTTTGGCCCACCCACCCGCCTGGGCTCTAGGCTGTGTTTTATTCCCTGTGTTTTCCACCTCTGCTGCTTTGAATGGCACAGCTGAATGCCGCAGATCAGCAGGAGGAGGTGAATGTTTGCAGAGCCGGTGATATGTAAACAGTGTGCATGTGCGCACAGCGAAGCGCGCACTCACTGAACCGGTTGTTATACTTTGCGGAGCTGTGGTGGGCAGGGCTGTGTGTGATGGACCGGGTCCATGGGCCACCAGTTTGATACCCCTGGTCTAGGCAAATATCCAAAATCTGGTTTTTAATCATCTTAGAATATTTTTATTCTGTTCCAAATTCAAATGTATATATGCAATGTGTTTTAATATCTTGTTATACCTGAAATATTATGTACTTATTCTAAGAAGATCTAATTGCTTATGCAGACATAAATTTTAGTATGTTGTTATGAAATCATATATTCCTTTTAATGTCATTACAACCCTTGTGGTAATTTGACAAATATTTCTCTTTTTAAAAAAAACACACTTACTTGACTTTTATGTGCTACATCCAAGAGATGCACATATGAGTATCGTAAAAGCTATCAATTTTATAAGAACAAGTTCCCAAAATAATTTGTGCTCTGCTTAATTATTTTGCTTTCTTCCTCTGAACAGTTTGAAAATGAAATAATTTTAAAATTGGATCATGAGGTAGAAGGAGGCCGAGGAGATGAGCAGTATCTGCATTTGTTTGAGGCAATGTAAGTACAACAATGGGATATGTCCTTCAAATATATTATATTTTAAATTGGATGTTTTTTAAAGTGTGAACTACTAAAATATATATAGAGAGAGATCTATCCATCTTATCTGGAAGTAATTATATCCATAAGATGACCTAAACTTCCTGTAGAAATAATGACATATATTTCTCCTCTAGCATTGTGTCATTTATCCATAATCAAACAGAAGCAAAGATAGCATTTATCTGTACTTTGCACATGAAGTGATACTAAAAGAAAGCAAATAATGAAAAAAAGGTGCACCTGTAAAATTACAAATATGTGCAAATCTCATTTACTTCCAGATATCAACTTTCCAGAAGGAAAGTGAGGGAAAGCTCATCACAGAAATAAAACCCTGTCTCTATAAGCAGATTGAACTTCACTCTCAGGTTTATTGTAATAAATTCTGTGCTTGCTACTGACCGTGTCCAGCAGGCTGTCAGCTACTACCATGCAGACTAATCCAACTTTTGCACTGAACAAAAATGAGAATGTGAGACAAGCTTTCCTTGAAGAAACCAAAGCTATATTTCCTCCTGTTTCCCATTATATACCAATGGGAAGCCCATCCACAAAACATGTTGACATTAATACTTCTTAACAACTGGCAGTCAGAGATATGTCACTTCCAATTCTGGAAATTCTATATAGCCATCATATTAATGGTAGTCATGGATACTCATCCTCCATGAAAATTATTCCTTTCTCTTCAAAACCCATTCAAAAATATAGTCTTTACTATGCAGTCTCCAAATTCCTTTATTTTAATTGTGTAACATGTAAAGATTACCTTGCTTTTTTTCAGAATCTCTCATAATTCAGTTAAATCATCCAATACTAGAGACTGGTCAATGGATGAGATCTAATTGAACAAACAACTGTGAACAGCTTTTGTTTTTAGAGTACACAGAATTGAGATGAAACCAAAACAGTAAAAGCTTTACCAGATACAACAATTCCACCTATCCAGCATTTGGAATTATATTTAAAAAGGATTAATAAAATCTGCTCTTCTTTCTAAGAAATAATATTTTGGAGGGTAACATTTTGATCTCACAGGTATAGTTTGGCAGGGGAAAAAACATTTTTATGAAATGTGTACAATTGTGTCTTTTGTTTTTTAACCACGATTAATTAAGTGGATATTTCCATACCAGCAATTTCAACTCCTAAAACTTGAATGCAGACTAAATTATCTCTGTTTGTTACTTTTCAATTCATAATACTAACAAGTACTACAAAATACTTTCAATTTGATGCTCATACTCCACACCACTTGACAAACAGAACATGTTTTATTCAAATATATCAAACAGCCAAGAGAATTAAAAACAGACACTGGAACAGTTTTATCATGTATCTTCCACCATAGATCTCCTTGGGAGAATTGAAGTATTTTCTGAAACAGATTTAGGAAATTTTTAAAGGGAAAGGTATGCTGTCAGAGGCAGCTCTGGTTGGCTTTATGTAACATTAAATATAACCCAAATAGATTAAATCCAAGAGTATTAAAACCACATAACAACTATTCGTGATCATATTGAAATGTATTGATGTTCAATTTTTTCTCCTAAACAATGGAACTGCTGTTTCAAAACTACCCTGAATATTACAACCTACAATGTTCAAATAAAAGAGGAATTAATACTGAATCAAACACAAGCCTCCACAGCAGGAGAATTCTTTTGAGAGGCAACAATTTTAGAATAAACGTTAAATGCATCTGCTGAAAAATATTGCTTTGGAATGTATAAAATGATGATCATCTATACTTTCAAAATTATAGAGGGACCTAGAAAATGCCTGCGAAAGTAGAGCAGTATTTCACCTTGACACTTCTCAGTGCTGTTCAATTGAATTGCTAAACAAGATGGCAGAATCTAATGAAATTCAACACATTATAGATTCTCATCTATATTTTTATATTTGATTGCAAACAGCCAGTTTTTCCTCCCAAACATCCCAGAAGTAACATACTTTTAGAAGAGAGAGCATTCTGTAACATGGGTGAAAAGTGTTAGGGTCATGCAGCAGTATGTATTCAAATGGGAAGGGGCAATTTCAACATCTTACTGATCTTCTTTAAGATCATCTTTTCTTGGTCTCGCCTGACTGCAGTCCTAGGCAACAGCATGTGTGATTGAAAGAGATGCCATAAGTATCTCGTATGTATCTCTGATATACTCAAAATAAGTATATTGAACATATGTTCTGAGTCCCCTTTTTATTCCTAGGATAAATCTTGCTTGATGTTTAAACAAATATTGAAATATTATCAGAAAACAACAACTGAATGAAGAACTGCTGGTGACCTTCTACTGCTGCACCAAAGACAGTATCTTAACTTACTGCATCTGTGTATGGTTTGCCAATTTCACAGTGGCAGATAGGAAAGCACTCCAGAGGGTTAACATCATTGCCCAGAAGATCATTGGTTGCCCTCTCCCCTCTCTGGAAGAGCTTTATAGCTCCCGCTGCCTTAAGAAAGTTCAAAACATTCTCAAAGATCCATCTCATCCTGGGCACCCTTTTTCTGAACTATTACCATCTGCCAGATGGTACAGGATAATAAAAACAAGAACAAACAGGCTGAAAAAGAGCTTCTACCCCCAGGGTAGTAACTCTATTGAATGCTAGCGTACAGTGCAATATTAATGCAATATCAGGGGTTTTCAATTCAATGTATAGAATGTGAACGATGTGTGTTTGTTGTTTATTTTCATAGTCATAATGTACACTGAAGATGGTATTTAATTTCGTTGTACGAGGTGCAATAACAATAAAGTAAACTAAACTAAACAAAACAAACAAAAATAATAAAGTACGTGTTTGCCATTCTGCATCGCTTTTTCTTTAATTCAGTCACAAATTTGTAGTAATTTTTTTTATGCAAATGCTCATTGTTTTTCTTTTACATTTTAGACTCACTGAGTGCTCTTTAGTCTTTCCTAAGATTGCCAAGTCAGTTGAAATGTTTGTAAGCTTAATAAAAGGTCTTTTGGAAAAACTACTGGATTATCGTGCTGTAATGAATGATGAAAGCAAGGACAATCGTATGAGCTGTACTGTGAATTTATTGGTATGTAGCACCTTAAAGATTTGCATAAAGTTCTAAAGTTTTGAGTTTGGAGCAATTTACAAAGTCTACAAGCCCCTACTGCAGGAGTGCATGACTTTAAAACTTGCAGACTTCAATTCTCAGAATTTCCCATCCAGCCAATATTTTCCAAGATTGGCCATCCCTGCCTTACTGTATTGAAAAAGATGGACAGTAGTAACAACTATTATATGACATTATTATAGATAATATGACGGGAAAGCGGAACCTGCAACACACCAAGATTTCATTTATTTGGGAGTGAAACTGCAACAATATAATCCAAATTTTGTAATTTAAACTAAAAATTTTGTTTCATCCACTAAACAATGCCATAAGTATGCAGAATGCACATACAGAGATGTAACATTTAACACCATGCTATGCGTGTTCGTATGTATCTCTCATGTCTTTATTTTCTGGATTGCTGTTTTTGATGCTGTTTTCTGCCTGGAGTTGCAGACAGTACTTCGGGTGTACAGGCATATAAATTGAATTAATTAAGTAATGAAATGTACTTGGCACTTTTTGAATGTTCAAAATGATCTCACTAATTTTATTAATTTGGAAACAGTTTTATAAGATAAGTGAAAATTATTGTCCTTATATTGAGATTGGAGGGGAAAGCAAGATACCTAGTGACTATTTGAATGAGCTAAGTATTTCACTGAATAATGTAATTCACAATTCACTGTTTATACACTTACACCATCCTACACCTTCCTGGGCCATAATAATCCTTATTTAATGCACATTCCTAATATAGATCGATCTACCTCCAAATCATTCTTTCATTCTCAGATGATCACTATCTTCTACATCATCTTTTCTGTTGCCAAGCAGAGTATGTAAGATAGATAGTCCTTGATTTACAACAGTTTATTTAGTGGCCATTTGAAGTTACAACAGCTCTTTAAAAAGTGACATCACCATTTTTCACAGTTACAACTGTTGCAGTAGCCTCAAGGTCATGTGATCAAAATTCAGATGCTTGCCAACTGACTCATATTGATGACAGTTGCAGTGTCCCAGGGTTGTTTGATTCCCTTCTCTAATCTTCTGGCAAGCAAAGTCAATGGGGAAGCCAGAGTCGCATAATAACCGTGTTACTAACTTAACATCTGCAGTGATTTCACTTAACAACTGGAGCAAGAAAGGTAAAAAAATGAGGCAAAACTCATATAACGAATGTTTCACTTAGCGACAGAAATTTGGGACTCAGTTGTGCTCGTGAGTCAAGGATTACCAGTAAATGATTTTAAGTGGAGATGGGAATGTAAATCCCATACAAAAATACGTCCATTTCAAATACAGCCAGCTCAATATATTGTTGCTATATCAAGAAAAAAGATGAAAGTTTCCTCTTTTCTTAACAAAAAAATTTTTTTTATTGATGATTGTTGTGATGAAAATCAGTTTTTTCCATAACTGGCATTCATGCAAAATAGTATTTTTTTAAAAAAATACTGACTGCTGACTGCTGTCAAACAGTAATTTGCTGCTCTATCATGTGACTTTGATGATCATGAATTCTCTCCACACTGGTTTCAGAGGGCAGTAACATATAAATAATGCATATTTATGTTAAACATGAACTGGAAGTTTTGAGATTTTAAAAATGAAACAAAGCAAAATTATTCCCTGCATATTATGCATATTTGAAGAATATTATAAAAAGAACCATCCCAATTATGTTTGAGTGCAGGACTAATCTAATTTTATTCATTTTTCCTCCCAGAATTTCTACAAGGAAATTAATCGCGAAGAAATGTATATAAGGTACAGTATTTGCTCTGTTGGTTACACTTGTCACTGAAAAGATTAGTGCTATTTTCTTTGCATAATTCTCAGGATTATATATGGATTTATAGTAAATATCTGGATGTAAGTTGTTTAATACAAATTATTATCACAGAAATATTGTTTGTTGTTCTACAAAGGCTCAACACATACTTTGTCAAAGTTGCTCAGTCATATACTTAAATTTTGGAGGGAAAGGTATGTCACTTAAATGATAAAGAGGATCATAATTGAAAATTGGCAGAAAAAGGACATATTTACTATGATGAATGTAATAAAATATATCATAAAATTTGCAACAATTGTAATCTTTGTTTTGGAATCAGACAAGAACTCAAATCTCTCTTTGTAGAAACTATGTTTTTTAACTAGTTCAATTGACTGAGATTCTATGACAAGAGTTCCTTTTCTGGTCAATGTAAAGAAAGCTAGCTATTCAGATAGAGAAATAGGTAATGAGAGATAAAAGCCTTTGCAGCAAAAAGCCTTTAAATAGTTGTATAAAATCACAGACTGAGATCAGCATCTTTGATTTATGTAACTAATACAAATTTGACTTTCCAATTTTCAATTTATATTCAGCATCTGTTGAACAAGTATATTAGAAGATGCAGATATGTTGAGGTGGAATGTAGTTAGAGTGAGACATCTTGAGAATGTTTTGCTGATCCAAATGAACCATGGTTTTCATTTTATTTTTTTTCTTTTGTAATAACAAAATTCAAAATCTTAGGAATAAAAGCTGTGTTCTAAATTTGTCTTTTTTAAAAACTCTTTTAGCCTCTTAATAAACATGTTTGCATCTATGACATCTGTCTGTCTCAGTTACATACACATTTTCTTTTACATAAATGTATATACTGTATGTACATTTACTATGTACATAATGTATAATACTGTATTGTATTATTTACTATAGTATCTAAACTATATGTATATGTACATTATACATATACTATACTGTTTAAATGAATCGGAAATCAGACAATGTCCTCTTTGCGAATGTGTGTGTGTGTGTTTGTGTGTATTTGTGTGTGTAGCTTTTTTTTCAGGGGGGAAGAATAAAACTTCAGCCTTATATATTTATTTTATTTATTTATTAATTTATTTTTGTCAATTCTTACAAGATAATAGGTATAAGTAAAAACATAGTTATGAATACATGGATACATATAAGAAAAATAAAAAAAAATAAAAGAAACAATAGGACAGGGATGGTAGGCACATTGGTGCGCTTATGCATGTCCCCTATAGATCTCTTAGGAAAGGGGTGAGGTCAATAGTAGACAGTCTTTTTCTTTTTATGCAAAAGTCTTTTTCTCCTCAGACAGCATATAAAGATTTGAAAATGTAAATCCTCTTTTATGAGGCAGGACAATACATTTTTAGCTTGACAATATAATCAAGTTTTCAAACTTAACTTCAAAATCATAGAAATTGGAAGTATATTGACTGAATCAACCAAATGCAGAGTATGGTTAAGACCTATTCATGTGAATATTTCAATGTCTTATTGCAAAGTCATATTTAAATGTTGATAGTAGTTAACATCATTCTAGAAAATTTAGTAGCAGAGATATATCCATATTTTATGAATTTAAAATAATGCTGATATTAAAGATTTTTCTCTATCTTTTTGCTGCATCTATTAACAGGTATCTGTATAAACTTCGGGATCTTCACTTAGATTCTGAGAACTACACAGAAGCTGCATATACCCTTCTGCTGCATGCTTCACTTCTGAAAGTAAGTTGCTTATTTGCAGTTGAGATCCAGTGTTGGAAAGTCAAGAGTTGGAGGGAATTTTCCTTACACAAAATTGGGTTGTAGGAAATAATAAGTGATTGTATGGTTACAATACAATGTATATAATAAGTGATTGTATGTATTGGTGGAATAGGGTGAACATGGAGTTGTACTAGACTCCTATAAGCAAATAATGAACTCTCTTTTACAACCAAACCAACAACTATGCTATTATAAAGAGAAAAGTAGGAGGAAATCCAAATAGATTCCCCACATGTGCCTACACACACTGAATTCCCAAACCAATAAGAACAGCATTTTGATATCTGGAGCAATAAACAATAAGTGAACGTTCTTCAAGTGTTCCTAGGAAGAGAGAAGTGAGAAGCAGGGAAAGGGGAAGGGAAAGGGGAATGCAATGGAGTAACAAGCCTAGCTGACTGGTTGGATACTGAAAAGGAGCAATCACTCTTCAGTGATTCATCACATATATTTTCTAGGTAATTGGTGAAAAATTCCAGATATATCAAGCCAAGCCCACTAGTGGATTTAACAAGACATGTTAGTATTTTAAATTATAATTTTGGTGCATAAAATGTATAGAATATTATATGGCCATAATTTTTAAAATCTTTGGTATGGTTAAGCAGTGATGAGCTTTCAGGCATAGTGGCAAAGATCTAAATTTCTATTGTCTGATGTTTCTGGCATCTTCAGAGGTTGAGTGAGCTGCTTTGTAGGGTACCACTCAGTATTTCCCAGGGAAGACTTGGCCTTACTCAGAAACTGTGTCAGGTTTATGAAAGAGTATCAGGTTCATTTTTCTCAAAACTTACTTTTATCTTCCCTCTGAGAACCTGCTGCTTCATTAACTCTTCAAATTAAAATTAACATTTCTGTGCATATAAAGCTACTGACATTTCCAAACTTTTACCTGCAAACGTGGCACTGGACACATTTGTTAAAGCCTTACTGTTTTTAAGAGGAAAAGAAGAGAAAATCAGTTGTTGTACGCTGTTACAGCTATATTGGTTTTCTGTATGTGTGCATTTTAAAGCCTCTTAGGTTCCTTGGTATTACCAAGACCTTGACTCAGGATTTCAAATTCAATTCCATGTTGTTCTGGGAAAGTTACAGAGCTGAAAGAAGTTGGAAAGAAGCCAGGATTTAAACTCAGCAGGCATTTTCTCCAGGAATAATGTCTTCTTTCTGGGAGTACAAGGCGGAGAGATCTTTCTTAGCAAATAAAGCAACAAAATGGATCAAGTAAAGCAAAGTGGTGACCTGGAAGTGGGATTGAGAAACCCTTATAGAACAGAAAGTGTGTAAGATTTGCACTTTAAGTCAATATTCTTTGTGGTAGAAAATAGATTTTTGAACACAGCATTAAGTAAGGAAAAATACAGGACACCTTTGTGAGAATTGGATAGCCAGTATAACTGAGTTTTGAGCACACAACAACCTTCTGTTTGCCATTTCAAATTGTGTCCCAGAAATTTAATTTAGTTCACGTGATTTGAATTTAAGATTGAAAAGTTTATATACTGCGATGGAGGTTAAGATTACAATATTCAGGAAAAAAGCTGGATGATCATTAATTTGGCACCTTTGACATATAGAAAGCTCTGTTTACTTCTCTTGGTGGAGGACCAAAGCTTTTGAAAGCACCAATGTAAATAACTGTTAGTCCCATGTATTTCAGGAGTCAAGGGGTATCAAATAAATTTAACTCTTATATTTTGTTGCATTTGGGAAGATTATGACAAAATGAGAAGCAGACTGCTGCATATCAGTGCAATGTGTGTGATATTTTGGTGGGTTTTATTTGTAAATTTGGGCAAAGAGTGGTATGTCAAGAAATGAATGCCTGTATGTGTATTTAAAGAGACAACTGTTTATACAGGTTCAAAAATAGAATTGCTATGCTTGGATCTAATTAAGGATAAATAAATGCCAGATAAATAAATGCTATCTTGCATATTTATATTGTCACTGATTTTGTACTTCATGCATTTTGTTCTCAGTTATGACAGCAATCTTTCATAACCTTAAAAAAAACGCTAAGAACTTACTTACAAATTTATTATGAGTTTTTTTTTCTTCACAGTGGTCTGATGAACATTGTACTCCTCAAGTCATGCAAACAGAATTTCAAAGTTCACAAACACACCGTCATCTGAAAGAGCACCTATATGAGATGATAATAGAATATTTTGACAAAGGAAAGGTAATTTTATCTTCCTAATTCCTGCTGAGTAGTTTTGTGCCATGGGTTATAATCTCATTTCATCATCAAAAGCATTTATGCCAAATAATATTGAGAAAAAGAGATTTCTGTTCAGTAAATTGCCAGGTGGTTTTGATTGTCATTCTATTACAGCATAGAATTTATGGAAGAATCTTATTGTATGCAGTCTGTGACATTATTAAAATGTTGCTATGAATCAGGCAATACAGAAATTATATGGTATAATGTGCTTAATGTGTTTTGGTCTTATATATTTCATTTTGTAAGATGAAAGGCATGCAGTGTTTCTGATTAGGCTGAAATCACCAAAATAACCGAATAGCTGTTTTTAGAAAATGTTAGTATTTCCAGGAAGGCACTAGCACTTAGTAGCATTCTGTTCAGTACCACTGTTGTCATATCCATTTAATTGTAGAAACATTGCAAAAGGACCTGTGATTTGGTCAGGCTTCGTGAAAGGTTGCTCTCTAGAATGTTTATAATATATTTGTGACATGTAGTCAAGTTATAATTTGAATGATTATCCTGCAATGAATAGAAGCACAAACTTTGTAGATATTACATGAGAGAGAAAAAAAATCATAACTGACTTAGAACAGAGGGTATCTGTCTTCTTATTACTTGGATGGATAACATCTAGCAAAACCCATATCTGGGAGCTAGACTGGTGGCTGAAAAAATAATCCCAGAAGACAATATCAAATCATTTCTTCTGTTGCCAAAAATACGTTGACATTTCTGTGAGATTACCAAAGTTGAGCTGGACTTGAAAAGGACTTTGGATTAACAACCTTGAACAAGTAGTCCTTGACCTACAACATTTCATTTAGTGACCATTCAAAGGTACAACAGCACTGAAAAAAGTGAGTTATGACTGTATGTCATACCTATGACCATTGCAGTAACCCTGAAGTCAGTGATCAGAGTTGATCACTGATCAAAAATTCACTGATCAAAAATTCAGACCCTTGACAGCTCACTGTTAGTTGCAGTGTCCTGGGGTTATGTGATCACCTTTTCAACCTTTTGACAAGCAAAGTCAATGGGGGGAGCCCAATTCACTTAACAACCATGTCACTAATTTAACAACTGCAGTGATTTGTTAAACAACTATGGCAAGAAAGGAATGGGGCAAAATTCACTAAATAAATGTCTCACTTAGCAACAGAAAGTTTGGGATCACTTATGATTGTAAGTCGAGGAATACCTGTATAAAGTTAATGTAAATTAGAAGATAACTTAATTCAGTATTGAGAATGCAAGTATCTGAGAAAGTCACATTTCAATATATTTGCATAAAATATAAGACATATGGGTAAATTTCTTTTGTATTAAAATCGACTGTAACAGGTTGATCTGTTCTGAAAACTATGTAGACATCTGCAAAACTCTGTAAATATCACAACGTGATATTTGCACAACTGTGCAAAAAATGAAGAAGCACTTCACAATGCACACTGGTATAAGCAAAGCACCCTGAAAGAATTTAAGTACAGGTCTTGTAAAAAGCGCTAATGTTTTTATGCTTTAAGGAGGTGTGCTTTCTTCTCAGCAATATACTTTGCATAGTGTTTTCTCAAAGTTTGTCTGGGCATATCACCTCAAAGAGGTGCGAATGAAATAAATTGTGTTTCTTCAATTGTTCTTTCCTAATATTGTTGCAAATATAAATCACAAGGCCTTAAATGTATTCACTCAATGTAGATATTTCTGGTTACACAAATATTTTCTCCTGGAGTTCTAATGTAATATTTCAAAGCATATCACATAATGGATAAAGATTGCTCTGACAGAGACATGGGTAGACATTTAATTTGACAAATAAAAAATTCAATAGCTAAAGCTGTGCAATTAAATATCTAAATTTCCTGTTACATTGCAGATGTGGGAAGAAGCAATAGGCTTGTGCAAAGAACTAGCAGAACAGTATGAAATGGAAATTTTTGATTATGAACTTCTAAGCCAAAACTTGGTAAGAATGGAATTCTACAAAATGTTATGGATTTTCAGTTCTCTGCAGTTATAAATTTATTTCTGAAACCTTTCAGTCTTGATTTTTGTGCAATTTAACCTGCAAGTTTAAAATTGTCTTTGACATAAAACCAGCTAGGTCTGTCTCTGTGTCTCAGGCTTAGGAAGAACGCAATGATAAATTACTTCTGAAATTTTGCCAAAAAACTGCAGGGACTTCCAAAAAAACTCCAGTCAATCACAAGAAGTCAATGCTGGATCAAAGCATATATCTATATATCCAGTTTATTATTATTTCAGACAAGTAAAAAATAATTTTAAAACACTGACCAGTAAAATAGATATTTGCCTTCTTTGCCTTGACAAAAAAAAATGAAGTAAGTTCTGTAAGTTATGACTTTGTATATTATGGCTCTGATGTAGCTTAAGAACTCAATATACAGTTGAGAGGCTTAATGTCTCCAGAAGATCTGATTTCCCACACTGTAAAGGACTGTAGGGGAAATAAAAAATACATTCAAGCAAGATAAACTTACTGATTCTGGGAGCCGAATGTCAGAAGATAGTCTGGAATGAGCTTTTACTCCTCTTTTAGGAACAAACTTGCAGTCTGAGATCTTCTATTGTAGATAGCCTCATAGCGTCAGTGAAATCACTTATCATTAGTATCAGCTGATAACTGAGGTACATGCCTACTTGCTGTTTGAGACTTAAGCTCGAGTAATTTAAAAAGTAGATTACTGCAATCGTTCATGGAATAACATAGAAGCAGCCCAGAAATTGTAGCTGGCCCACCTATAATTGCTTTCCAACCCAATTCAAGATATTCACAATGATGTATGAAGCTTTAGAAACTGTAGGCCCAAGATACTTACAGCATTACAACTCTCATCTCATATTCTTAGATCATCAATAGGATTACAGCTTTAGGGATGAGAAGCTCAAAACATACTTATTTTCCAAGATCATTCACATTATGCTTTTTTTTAACAGAATTTTGTAAGTTGCCCAAAACTACTATGGGAGTTAATTTTCTAACTATAAGAAAAATGTCTTAAATTAGTACATTGAATTGAGGTGGGAAATGTAGCACAATAGCAATAGCTCATCTCATATTCTCAGATCATCAATAGCAATAGCTCATAGCAATAGCTCATCTCATATTCTTAGATCATCAATAGGATTACAGCTTTAGAGGTAAGAAGCTCAAAACATACTTATTTTCCAAGATCATTCACATTATGTGTTTTTTGTAACAGAATTTTGTAAGTTGCCCAAAACTACTATAGGAGTTAATTTTCTAACTATAAGAAAAATGTCTAAAATTAGTACCATTGAATTGAGGTGGGAAATGTAGCACAGTAGCAATAGCACTTAGATCTACAGTGCTTTACAGCCCTCTCTAAGCAGTTTACAGAATCAGCATATTGTCCCCAACGACCTGGGTCCTCAGAAGGATGGAAGCTTGAGTCAAGCTTGAGCGTGGTGAAATTTGAACTGCCAAATTGCAGGCAACCATCAGGCAGCAGAAGTAGCCTGCAGTACTGCACTCTAACCACTGCGCCACCGTGGCTCATGTAATAGTGAATTGAATTTAGTGCTATGTTTTTCAGAAGAACAAGGAATGCTAATTCTATAAACTCCTTTGTCATTCTGAAACATAAATGTAAATAAAAATGATTTCATCTCATGAAATAAAAATCAATGTATTTCATTTTAAATTAAAGTTGCCATTCATTTTATAGACTTGAAATAGACTTTAGTCTTGCACATTGTACTGGATTTTAAATTCATTACCATTTGCACAATACAACATTGCCTCTATGTCCTTGATGGGCAGTTTAGTCAATCATTTCCTATGTTCATTTTACATCATATAGAATACATATACACAGTTTTACATATAGAATTTGGTATTGCAATTTAAAATTGGCCAAGCATCATCACTTTGTATAAAATTCAAACCTACTCTATTGAGTAGGTCTTGGAATTGTCTACACAATAAATGTAATTTAATTGTTTTAATATGGCTGTGATACCTTACCATCTCATCTACAGCTCTAGCTTAATGACACTAAATCATTGCAAATGACATAATGTAAGATTTAATTGATATTTGAGGTGACCCAGAATTATTTGTTAAACTGAAATTTTGCTGTAGTAATTAATTTACAAATGCTTATGAAAATGAAAAAAATTATAATTGCACATTTTAATTATAGAAAAGTAATGAATGAAGGCAAATATGTCCCAGGATAATCTTCCAGGATCCAATCTGGGTGTGTCAGCGGGACCAGAGGTTCAGTCTTCCAAGCTTTGGGACTCATACTGGAGTCCATTCTCAATGAATTTCTTTCTCACATACATTTTGGAGAGAGAGAAGTTTTCTGCTGATCAGTTCCACCACAAATCCTAAAACTTGGAGGATTAAACCTCTGGTCCCAGTGACTCACCCAGATTAGAAGAACCCTCACACATAGGCATCCTTCAATCTAAAAAGACTATGGTATCATGCTCTGAAAAGAGGTCCTCAAACAGCATCTTGTGTGGGTAAAAAGGCCAATTTGAGAGTAGGAATCCCTTTCACACTGAGGACAGATACGGTTTGTCCCCTGTCCAGCCCTCAGATTTTACTGGATCAGGGACTGCCTCTTTGCCTCAGCCTGCCAAATGACTGTCTCTTCAAATTGGAAAAGAACCCTAGTGTCTGAGGAATTGGTTGTCATATAATCCCAGGAAGACCTATTACATCTCTTTTTCTTTTCAGATTCAGCAAGCCAAATTTTATGAAAACATAATGAAAATTCTGAGGCCTAAACCAGATTATTTTGCAGTTGGATATTACGGCCAAGGGTTCCCCACATTCCTAAGGGTAAATTATCTACTCTGTGTACTTTATCTTTAACAAATTTCAAATTTGTAGAGCCTTATAGAATACCAATATTCTTCACATGGAAATGGAGTTGTTCACAAATTGGGGCATTTGTCTTCATGAGATTCTGCCAGCAAAAGAGTTTCTGTCCCGCAGTTACCTAAAATGCCATTTGTAACAATATTGAGTGTCACATTTTCAGAAAGGAATTTTATTTATTGTGGATTTTTCCCCTTGTTGCCTTCAAGGTTAGAAAAAGGTTTATAGTGAGGGTAATGGAGTGATAAGGGAGCATTTAAGATTCTTACAAGACAGTCATAATTTAAGGATGGTTTATAGCTGAAGAGAATTTAATGAACAATAAAACCAACAATACGAATAGCCAAGACAATGAAACAGGAAATCTAATGAATTTTATATCTGGTGTATATTCATTTTTAATTGACAGCTCGCAGATGAAATTTCATATGAAAGGCTCTCACATTTATACCTGGAATACCTACAATTAGTATTCTTATTGCTGGTAATTTTTACAATCTGGCAAAAATAATCTTGTAATTTTCCTTTCTTCATCTCCAATATACTTTTAAAGGCACAATCAGAAGCAAAGAATTCTAGAATAAATTTCCCTACAAAAGTATATTAGATACCTTCTAGCAATCAACCAGGGGACTAGTGGCAATTTTATCACATTTTGGTCTTGTTGTTATTTTAGAAAACATCTTTCACTCTTTTCACTCTCCTCCTCCTTTTCCCTTAACAACAAACAATTTAGTTGATTATTAGGGTCTTGATGTATCTAATTTCATATTTAGTTCATCTTTGTCGCTTTTAAGAATTTAAAATTTAGAATAATAGTGTTGGAAGGGATCTTGGAGGTCTTCTAGTCCAACCCCATTTAGGAAACCCTATACCACTTCAGACAAATGGTAGAATAATGTGAAGAATAAGATTAAAAAAATTTTGTGATGTTTAACAATAATTTATTTTCCACAGCAAGTTCACAAACAGTATTTATTCTTCTTTAAAAACAGAATAAAATATTCATTTATCGAGGCAAGGAATATGAGCGGAGAGAAGACTTTCAAGCACAATTGATGAGCCATTTTCCAAATGCTGAAAAAATGAATACTACTGCACCCCCCGATGAGAAACTGAAGAATGCTGCTGTTCAACGTATCCTTAGAAGTCAGGGATTTTATTAAATAAGCAAAAGCAATTTGAAGTAAAAATCCATATTCAAAGTTTGTGGAACTATGGAAAATCCCTGAATTTTAAGCCATTCCACATGTTTTCCTTCAGAATGAACAGAACACATGCATAATTCTGTTACTTAAGTTTGTCAAGAAACCAGGCTTTGTTATACACACAGTAATCAGAAATTAACCTCTATGAAATATAGGACCTTCTACTTTGTTTATAGGACCTTCTAAGTATGTTTTATTCTGGAACATACCAGTAAAAAGGCTATATCAGCATTCTTGCTTTTTATAGCAATACAGGTACTTGACTTTCGACCACATTTGCGTCCCAAATTTCTGTTTTTAAGTGAGACACTTCTTAAGGTATGTTTTGCCCCATTTTACCACCTTCCTTGTCACAATGGTTGAGTGAATCACTGCAATTGTTAAATTAGTGACGAAGTTGTTAAGTAAATCTGGTTTCCCCATTGATTTTGCTTGTCAGGAGGTCACAAAAAGTGATCATATGAGTATGAGATGTTGTAACCATCATAAATATGAGCCAGTTGCCAAGCATCTGAATTTTGATCATGTGACCAGGGGAACACTGCAACAGTCATAAGTCACTTTTTTCAATGTCAATCAATAAACAAACTGTTGTAAGTCGAGGATTACCTATAGAGTTTTCCTCTTCAAGTAGTAGCTACAGCACACATGCTTCCTGGTTTTTTTTATCAGTTCCTTACCTATTAAAATATTTAAGTTAGCCAACACTATAAATGTAACACTTTCATAATATCCTAATGAAAATTGTGGATATCTGTATTCTGTATCATGACAGAGAAGCATAAGCAGTAAAATATATATTCAATCAACTTTCC
Organism: Laticauda laticaudata; assembly: GCA_004320025.1. Taxonomy (NCBI): domain Eukaryota; kingdom Metazoa; phylum Chordata; class Lepidosauria; order Squamata; family Elapidae; genus Laticauda; species Laticauda laticaudata. The sequence goes on along the minus strand of BHFT01030338.1, from coordinate 37,255 downwards.
TAAGAAATCAAAACTTCAAAGAAATGAATTATTCTTAAAGTAACCACCAGAAATGTAAAAAGTTAAATCTGGTTAAATCCTAAAATCACCAAGGCCATCTTACTAAACAACTTTAAATCATTGAATAGCCAACTCTTCAGAGTCTGGTTTGATCACATTGGCAGCTTTTATCCCTGAATTCACAGATAAGCCTGTGTGTATCAAATATCTTTCTGGTCTATTTTTAAACAGCACTATGTAAGGCTGATATTTCAAGTATTATCTACAAGACTAATTGAAGTTTTTCTCCCTTTATGTTGAAATGTTCAAGTTCACGTAAATATAATCTTGAATTATAGAAAAATTGCCACCAAAGTATTTTATACTGCTCAGTTTGTTTTTATTAGAAACACCAGATATTGAATTTGATTTTATGTTTAAAACAATAGGAAACAATAAAAATATTCTTCTGCATCTCTGAAAAGAGCAACATATCATTTTAGCATGTACATTCAAAGATATAGTATGTAATTTGAAGCAGTAATTCCCTTTCTCCTTTTTACATGCAGATACAGAATATTGTCCAAAAACAAATGTTAACAAACACACTCTATCTCTGAATGTACATTCTGCTTCAGGAAGAAAACCACATCAGCAGCACATCAGCAGATTATTCATCATCATGTATTTTGGCTTACCAGACAAGCTCAATTCAGGTAGTCCTCAATTTACAATCAATTAGTGATCATTTGAAGTTACAGCACTGAAAAAAGTGACTTATGACTGTTTTTCACAGTCATGACTATGGCAGCCATGGTCATGTGTTCAAAATTCAGATACTTGTCAACAGGTTCATATTTATGACACTTGCAGTACTCTCGGGTCATGTGATCACCTTGAACAACCTTCTGGCAAGCAAAGTCAATGGGGAAGACAGATTCCCTTAACAACCATGTTACTAAATTAACAACTGCAGAGATTCACTTAACAACTATGGCATAAGAGATTGTAAAATGAGGCAAAACTCACTTAACAAAGGTCTCACTTAGCAACATAAATATTTGGCTCAATTGTGTCCCTAAGTCGAGAACTACCTATGTTAGTTTTTAGAATGCTATGTCTACAAGATTTAAGTTGCTAAACCTTGGAAATGTTGGCCTAAATTTTGGTTTTAAAACAGAGCATCTCTGTGTTGCAATTTATTATTGAGAACACAGCAGAGATAATTAACAGGAAAACCTGTTTTCATAGGGTTTTTATTATTTAATTTAGGTCTCACATTTCTCAGTTTCCTCCTTAGTGAATCATGGGAAGATACAGTTGGTAGTTAGAGACTGGCAATGTATAAGTCTACTGCAGATACTAATTGGCGTTGGATTAATTCTGAGTCTCTGAGCTAAACACTTGTCAGTTCTCTTATTGAAATTCAATAAAGGCAGAAGGCATTTATTCATAATTCCCCTACAATAATTATACATGATTATAGATCAGGTAGCAATGCTGGAGAAAGGCCATACTTTCTAAGAGATGTAAAAATTGTATGATAGAGATGTTTCTGCTCTCATTGTATATCCTCATTGCTTGAAAACATGGTTTATTCTGTTTTCAGTCTTGAGTACAGAATAAATAATAGTCTAGTGTTATCGATGAGTGATTGGTGGGAATGTTCATTATATTCTATCTCTGATTCCTTGTGTGGACCTGGTGGGCAATTGAATTCTTCATTTAGACCCATCTAAGCAGCTATTGAAACCGGGCTCAATAAGACAAGCACGACAATCAAAGGCAGTGATTTCTCTCTTATGCACCTTTGATCCTTTGAAAAGCTGCTTTTCATCTCCCACATCATAAAGGAAGGCTTCTGAAGGAATGATAAAGTGTTATTGCTTCACAACATAAATAGAACAACGATAGATGAATCCTTTACACTGAAAACACTGCCCTCTTCCAAGGTTATATTCAACACTTCAGGGTGAACAAGACAACAGCAAATTTCTTTTCTCTATACCAATATAAATAACTCTTACTAATAATACATTCCTGTTCACATCCATCTCACAGAAATATAGTATACAGACTCTACAGTGTCAGTTGAAATCTTTGCACCATATAATTTCAGTCTGCTTCTCCGTAAATCTGCAATGATGCATTTGTAGAATAAGATGCCTTAAAGCAGCAGCTTAGGTTTAATCACTCAGATACTTCCATGTGACGTCTGTGCCCCAGGTAAATGACAACTTTAAGCTCTTGTGATCTCATAATGAGAGCTAAGCTTATGTATTTCCAGCTTTATTGCAATATATTTGAAATCACACAAATCACCTTTCTGACTACTCTGCAGTGTTGGAGGGTTTATGGACAGGCCAAATTCCTATTAGCAGGAATTCTTACATTATTTCTTCCTAGTACTTGGAGGGTTCACATGTATAACATCTTGCAAAGATGCTGTTATTTCAAAGCTCGTTAAAAATGTAACAAAGGAATAGTGCTTGGTTGGTTCTGCAGCTTCCTCTTTACAGCTCCTAAGTTTTTTTTTAAGACATTGCTAGATACCATGCTCAAAATATGACACAAAATCTGAATGGCATGGCATTAGTCAAAAGCAGTGTTTTTCTGGTTGATCAGTTTGATATATTATTGATGGGCTTACTGTAAATTGCTGTGAATGTTAGTGATTGATGGTAGTGTATTGTGTGTCAACTTTAAACTACTTTTAAGGTATTGGACTGGACACAGTAGTAATATCTTGGTTGGTAAACATCCCAACCAAAGAAACATAATGACCACTCCCACCAACACAACAACAGGACAAGCTACTAGAATATAAAATGAGAGCAATTCCACTCCCTACTAGCACTGATGATGCAATGCAATGCAATGCAATGCAATGCAAGGCAAGGCAAGGCAAGGCAAGGCAAGGCAAGGCAAGAGAAGAGAAGAGAAGAGAAGAGAAGAGAAGAGAAGAGAAGAGAAGAGAAGAGAAGAGAAGAGAAGAGAATTCTTTATTTGCCAAATGTGATTGGACACACAGGCAATTTGTCTTTGGTGCATAAACTCTCAGTGTACATAAAAGCTATAAGTGATAAATCATGATCATAGTTATCATAAATACATTCATCGTGAACTATAATTTAGGTAATGAAACATCTGCAAGATAACAACCAACCTCAGAGAGCACCAAGAAGCCTGTTGTGGTCCGACAGCAGCCAGGGAAGCTGGCAGCAGATTTGGACAATGAGGAGGTTGGGGAGGAGCATACATTGGCGAGGAGCATGGAGTCTGGGGAAGGCTCTGACAAGTGCTCTGCATCAGAGGCAGAGATGGGACCAGGGCCATCTAACAGTAATTAGCTGCCTTCAAAGTCAGACATCAGTGAGGCAGAAGAACAGTTAGATCCTGTTCCCAGTGTGTACATGTGCAGAGTTACCAGATGAAGGGAACAGCTGAGGAACAAGGGCCAACTTGGGAGTAAAGCTACAGATGGATGGTGAATGGCCCCTCCCCTAGAGTATAAAAGAGGAGTGAAAGGGGAGTGAGACTTTGCAGGAAACAGTTAGTTCATTCTGGCATTCTTGGCCCCTCTTCAAGCCTGATAAAGGTTTGTAATTGGGAACTATTGTGAAAAACTGTTGGCTGGAACTTTGTTGGAGAAGACATTCAATGTAAATCAAATAAAAGATGTTTATTGAAATGAGGAATCAGCTTCATACTGTTGGGGGAAGCCTAGGTCAGAACAGAACCCTCTTTTCAAACTTGAGCTAAAAATATTTTCTCCTATCGATAACATACCATTTATTTGAAACATAGATTTATTTGTTGAACGCAATTTGTTGAACGCATACTTTTTAATTTGAATTATGAATTTTACTAATATGTCATAATTTTATAAAAGACTCTTCCTGAACAATTGTGAAGACTTTTGTTTTCAGTTGACTGATTGTGTCCACTAATGGTATAATGTCCTTAGTTCTTGTGATTTTAGATATACAATGCTTTACTGTGCAGCCAGTTTTGGAGGAACATCCTCAATTCAAAAATAAGCCAGTGCCTGATCAAGTAATCAAGTAAGTCCATATTGTCTTATTGATCATGTAAAAATTCCTGTAACACATGTTATCAATAGTCCTAGATAGCTTCTTAAAAGTTGGAAAGTTTAATTTGCATTATCTAATTCAAATCTGGAGTAACATACCATCCAAGATCAGGTTGATCTGACCTTGCTAGCCTTTCCCAAGATGCTGAAGACACAGATGTGTTTTTCAATTTTTCAATTTCATTGTAAACATGTTGTGCATTGACAATAAATGTTTGTTTGATGTGCTTCAGAGCCCAAAGTTTAGGAGGTTAAATGCCCTGTGAGATGTTATTGTTACTGTTGAGTGTTTATTGGATATGTTCTCCAATACTATTGTAGGTTTTTACGTGCTAGTTGATACTTTCTATATTGTTTTTAACATGTTGGGTTATCAGAGTTGAATTTATAAGATGGATGGCCATATCAATCAAGCTGATAAACTCAAATTTGGATCGGAATTATCAGATCTGGGGAAACATTCTCCAGACTTGGAAATACAAAGATTTGCCATACATCAATTCTACAAGAGAAGAAGCAACATCAGCCGAATGAAACTTTGATGAGGTTTCTTCTATATAAAATTTCACAATCCCCAGATTAAAAAATATATCTATTGGGTACAGTCGCTGACATTCTGTTTGCCATACACATATTAAATTAGCAGGCAAATAATAGAACAGGCTGACAGTCTTAATGAGTTAAAATATAACTTTGATGATGTTCTCAAGAATGGATTATCAAACCCAGAGGTTTCATTATGGGAACAAATGAGGGCCTAGATTTTATCCATCTTGAGAGAAAAAATTGTTTGTTGGTAAAAGTTAGTCAATTTTACATCGATCTATTTTATTGCAATGAGAATACTCCCTTTCTCTGGTCTGGTACAAGGACATACAGTTTTAACTTTCACTAATTTCTTAATCAAAGCTTAATATATTTTATTTTACTAGTGGATAAACTGAAAGCATCCTCTTTTTTCTGCCTGCTAACATTGCCAAATGAAATGGCACCTGAAAGACAAGATAACTGTGTGCGATGAATAAAGGAAAAAGTGAGAGTAATAATTAGGGATGATGCCCTTTGATAATACTGAGACCTCTACATCATGGCTTTGTCATATAGTTCAAATGTTTTATTTGGAGTCTTACTTCTTAAAAGAGAAGAAATGTAAGATAGAACCAGTTTGGTCTAGTGGTGAAGGCACCATGCTAGGAATTGTGAATTTTAGTTTTGTCTCAGGCATGAAAGTCATTCGGGTGACTTTGCGCCACTCACTCTCTCTAAGCCCAACTCACTTCATAGGGTTGTTTTTCTGGGGAAAATAAGAGGAGTATTAAGCATGCTTCATTGAGTTATTTATAAAAATATTAAAAATGGAATTAAAAATATTTATTAAAAAAGATAAAAATTTATTCAAATTGAACTTGATTCCTGGTTCGTGTACTTTTCTTTGACAGCTAGCAATATACTTCTCCATAGCATTTTACAAGACTCTCTGAGCAGTTTACAGAGTTAGCATATTGTCCCCAACAATCTGGATTTTGTTTTACCAACCTCAGAAGGATGGAAGGCTGAGTCAACCTTGAGCTGGTCAGGATTGAACTCTTGGCAGTGGGCAGAGTCAGCCTGCATTACTGCATTCCAACCACTGCACCACAGCTCCTAACAAAATGGAAGTGATTTACTATTGTATCTTTTTAGGATTGTAGTTTATTTCCCAAAGGAGATCACATTTGCTGGATTTCCTGGTGTTATCTCATTTAAACAGTAAACCATGCCTAACCCTACTTAGCTCTTTCAAGATCAGTCATGGTTGGTATATCTGTCACCTGTTGTGATTTGTAGGAAATTACACTTTTAAAACATTGTCCTTAAAAGCAACATGTTTTGATTACAATCAGTTCTGATCTAAAATTTACTTCAAATGGAACTTTAGATATTCAATAATCAACAAGTGACATCTTTAGTTCTCCCAAGTTTTCTAGTTAATATTCTTTGTCTGTAAGGAATTTTTAAAATTGGCAGCATAAAGCATTTTCCCACCTGCATCTGAAAGCTAATGAAAAGGCTCTTCTACCATGAGACACAGAAATTACTGGCCTAATAGAGGGCACCTTGAAAACACACACCATTCGTGTCTTTGTAACTATCCTTCCATCTGTCATGTTGTCACTACTTAAATTTATTTTTCCCCCATCATTAAGAAAAAATCTGTTGATGTACCACCAATCTAACTAATGTTGCCAAATGCAGCTGATTGAAGGGAATGATAATTCAGATGTAATTCAATAACTGTCGTGTATTAGATATGTATTAAGTTTCCGCAGTCGTTTGTGTGAAAATGGGAAGGTGGTAAGCCTGCTACGTCGTTTACTATGGAGAAACACTTGTTAACAATAAAGCTGGTAGAAATGAGGGATCATTTTTTCCTTCTTTGGAGTGGTTCCAACCTTTCCTTTCCTTTTTGATACACTGTTGTCACTATATCATTTGCATTCTTGTCTCTTTTTTTTTTGCTATGTTATCCTCAATAATCAACTGACCCATTCATTTCTGTCTTCTGCTACATTAAGCCTTTTGCCTTCTGCAATGTCTTTAAGAGAGTTTCCTTTTTGTTGATTCGACAATCAAGGTCAAAAGTGAATACATATCAAAACATCAAAATTAGATATGAAATATCCAGTAGGAAAAGAATAAAGCTGTCTCCCTATTTTAAATATGTCTGTGCGCACAAATGTGTATCTGTATGTGTATGTTTGTCTGTGTATGAATAGGTCAGCGTATGCATAGCTACACCCAAGTAGTCTTTTCATTTCTTAATTTTTGTTCTTTAAATCATGTTCTTTAAATCATTGCATTATTACATTATAATATACATACCCCACAATTACAGGGTTGTGGGACATGCATGGTAGCTTCCAGAGTAGAAATCATGACATTATTTTCCATTAGATTCTTTTCCAAGAATCTATTTCTTATTCTTCACAAACTACAAGAATTTTATGGCTTCATGCTTTTTTGAATCTATAGATTTCTGTACTTTAAATGGAGTTGTCACAATAACAGGTGATCTTATTAAGTCTGCAAAGTAGTTGAAATATTACATGTATCAGCAAGGAAAATATCATATACTTCAGGTCATTTATAGCTTTCTATAAAACAAAGTGTTTTATGTGAGCCTATATAAAGAGAAAAGGATGAATGTTGATAAATTAACCACAGTAAGAAGCAGCATCTGTAGAATTAGACTTCTATAGATTGTGATTTAGAATGCTTGGAGGAAATTCCATGTTTTTTAACCTTTGCATACAATGGCAGCTGCCATTGATTTTCATTAAATAAGTGGATAAGTCTCTCCTCTTATTTTGCCCATTTTAAAACTTAAAAATGTTTTAGCCTTAAAAACAATAGTTTGATCTTGCATTTGATTCAACAGAGCCAGTGTGCTCATTGTTCCTATTCACTGTAAGTCTGGAAGTATTTTCATATTCTGTGTGTAATAGATATATGAGATGATAGCAGACCAAGAATTGGACACATGTTGTACAGGAAAGTAGCTTCAGAGACACTTCATTTCTCTTTTATGCTATACTACCATTCTCTGGTCAACCAGTTTTTAGATACAAGTAGTCTTCACTTAGTGACCACAACTGAGACTAAAAATTGGGTCATTAAGCAAGAAGGGTTCTTAGTGAAACTGTGATTGCTTATGATCTTTCCTTTGCTTTAAAACCTGTGAAAATTGTAAATGGAAGCATTGCTTACTTTTTCATCACTGCTACAAATACTGCCTAAACAGTGTGGTTGTTAAACAAGAACTACATACCCCCCCCCACACACACACACAAACAAAAAAACCCACAGGTCTACTATTTCTTGGTAGTATAAAGAGTGAATATGGGGAGAAAATACACATTGAAAATACACATGGAAGAAAAAGAAGAAAATTCAAGAAATAAGAATAAAAGTGATATCATTGGAAGAAGACAACATATGAGTCCTGAATGAACATATATAAAATAATTTTAGTAGAAAATGAATACAAAGAAAACATAATGCAATATAATGTTAAACTGACATCAAAAAATAAAAATGAAAAGAAGTAACACAGAAATGGGAAGTATGAAAAAGCATGTTTAATGGAAAGATGACCCAAAAGAGGTGTGACATCATATAAGAGAATGATGACTAAGAATGAGAGAAAAATATGCATACCGAACGAAAATGACAATTGCAAAGAGAATCAAGAATGATCAAGATTAAAAGATTTGTTGCCAGAAAAGAATGGCTGTGAAAGTGGCTGATTATAAAAGGATTCTTTTGCCCACTTTATTATCTAGGAATGAGACTTTGGTATATCAAGAGAATTTTGGATGCAGTGAGAATGGAATATTTACTATTTAAGCATTGTAAAATAGGAAACTACAGGGGTTTTAATGAATTGGTGATTAAGGAATGTTGATTGACTTTCTGAATTACTACAGTGTGTCCTACAAAAGTTTCCTCTTGAAGATTGTTCAGAAGCTATAGGTAACATAGGGAATGGTGGCAAGATTATAACTTTAACCATTCTTCAGTTATCTTTTTCACATGGTTTTAGGGTTTTTATTACTTTCTAATGAATTATAACCTGCAATAAGTTGTGATAGACAGATTTGATAAATAAATCAAATGAACAAATGAAAACCAGCAGGATAAGCTCCTTTACAAAGAACTTTGCCGAAATTCCATTGTGGTTCTTCAAAGTGAGCCTCTTCTTTTTTTGAGTTTTCCTCAAGTGGAACCTTCCTTTTCTCCATTTTGCATATACGGTGCTTATTATCTAAAAGATTACAAGTGTACTCTCCTCACATTAACTAAATTTTGGCTAGCATTATATGCAATAAGGGGTATCAATTTATAATTTGCACTCAATCAAATTTGCACTATTCAAGCTCACATTAATTGGGATATATCTGTAGTCACAACCAAATCAAGGCCCATTGCTAAGTCTTCATAATCAACCTCTGAAAGTCAATGAACCATTACATTATAGCTTGAAGAATATGGAATATTATACTCATAGATTGGATATTTTTCTCCATTTCTTGTTTATCTGTGGAATGTAGAAATGTGCTGAGCATGACCAAAACTAGCACCACCTCCAGATACCTATAAAGGTTTCAGGTATACGGCCACATTGTAATAATTTGTTCAGACTATTACATACCAAGGCACACTTTCCAATCAGGTTTAGGCATACTTGCAATGTGTAAGGTACAATGTGCTTTGAGTATAATGTAGACATTTGAATTAAAAGTGGATATGGTATGTTTAAATTACATAAATGAAATTAAATTGAATTTTCATATGGAAGTTTATGGAGAAAAAGGTGTTTGTAATCTCTCTCTCTTAGTTTTTATAAGTCTAACTATGTACAAAGATTCCACTATTCAAGACCAACTAGAAAAGGATCAGTTGACCCTGAAAATGAATTTGCTGTAAGTATCTTTTTTTTTAATGTTTTTGAACACAGCCAAGTTATCTGTCACTCAGATGTGACACATGGCATTGCTCAGGTGATGCTACATATTTTATTAGTAGGCAGAAGAGGTACAAAATGTCACAGAAGCATCACTGGGCTGGATAAATGGAGTGTAAAATTGCTCAGGTTTCCCCATAGTCTTGAGTATCAGCTACTATCAACAGAATGATTTCTGTCAGGGCTGGATCTCAGGAATTTCAAGGATGCCATATATTTGGGGTAGAGTTATATAATAAGTCCAGTGGAATAACAAATGATAAGTCTGTTATCAGACAATATTTTTAAAGCATTTCAGATCATCCTAGTTTAAATCAAGTTATCAGTGTTCTTTGCCATTCCATTTCCACAGTATTTGAGTCTTGTCCTTTCCCTCTCACTTTTTTTTTTTTTTTTTGCGATTGGGGAGCACAGTATTGCGGACTGTATTAAAGTATTCTAGTTTGTAAATGAAATGGTGAAATCATCTCTCTTCCACCACCACCTCTCTTAAATAATATTGATGCCAGGAAAAGCTTTCCCTTTCATTTAAATTACATTTCCAGTAAGCTCTTAACTTTCTAACAATGATTTAACCATTGTAATATTTATTCTTTGCATCTTTTAATAGTCTATGTGGATTGAGAGAACATCCTTTACTACAGCTTATAAACTCCCAGGAATCTTACGTTGGTTTGAGGTTGTCTCCATGTCACAGGTGTGTATTAGAATTCTGGTAGGTATTATACATAGTTTAACCTTCAGAAATAAAAAGAAAGAGCCCATGCTATTTTATGAAAAAAATAAAACAAAGTATTATGTTTCCAGGGAATCAGAGGTAGTATTCAGTAGGTTCTGACCAGTTCTGGAGAACCAGTAGTAGAAATTTTGAGTAGTTCAGAGAACTAGCAAATACCACCTCTGGCTGGAGATTTTACAGCATCCTTCCCCTGCCACGTCCACCAAGCCATGCCCATAGAACCGTTAGTAAAAAAAAATTTGAATCCCACCACTGCAGGGAATCCATTTCCTCACTCAGCAATATGGTACAATGTGCACTTGATTTGCTGAGATTGGGGAATTTTAATGAAATGCTAACACATTTCATAATAAATGAAAGATTCTTTCATATTCCAATGCAGCCAAGCTAAGCCATCATAGCAATAGCACTTAGACTTATATATCAGTTTACAGTGCTTTACAGCCCTCTCTAAGTGGTTTACAGAGTCAGCATATTGTCTCTAACAATCTGGGTCCTCATTTTACTGATCTCAGAAGGATGGAAGGCTAGGTCAACCTTGTACTAGTCAGGATCGAACTGCCAAACTGCTGGCAGTCAACAGCCAGCCAAATTAGCATGCAATCCTGCATTCTAAGCATTACACCACCATGGCTCTTAACTTTGCAGATAGGACTGATGGTGATCTTGTTTCCTCTTCCTTAGATTACAATTAGTCCATTGGAGAATGCCATTGAAACAATGACCATGACAAATGAGAAGATTCTGGCGATGATCAATCAGTACCAAAGTGATGAGAACCTTCCCATTAACCCACTCTCCATGCTTCTGAATGGAATTGTTGATCCAGCAGTCATGGGAGGGTTTGCTAAGTACGAAAAGGTAAGGGATTTAATTATCATATTTAAAATGAAATGATTCTCCAGTACAGGGGTCCTCAAACTTGGCAACTTTAAGACTGTGGGCTTCAACTCCCAGAATTCTCTAGGCAGGGTAGCTGGCTGGAGAATTCTGAGAGTTAAAGTCCACAAGTCTTAAAGTTGCCAAGTTTGGAGGCCTCTGCTCCAGTATGTTAGATCTTAAGCACAACCATGAATGTCACGTTCAGATGAAAGACTAAGTAACTCCCTTTCTGCTTGCAGGCTTTCTTCACAGATGAATACACTAGGGATCACCCAGAGGATCAGGAGAAACTAAACCGACTTAAAGACCTGATTGCTTGGCAGGTATTGAAATGCTGGGCACAATTCTCTGATTGTTTAAATAAATATTAATTTCTCCACTTTCTTTTGCTGGTTGATCTCATTTCCAGAGGGGAAGCACACCAATATATAATGCATGCACATTTTCCTTCTGTTTTCCTTTGTTTATTTGTTTGAAGAAGAATACTTGCCTAAAATGTGACTGGAAATATCATATAAAAGTATGTTGTAAAAGTTTTTCATCCACATTTAATGAGCCTCCTTTCCTGAACAAAAACATCAGGAATCCCTTGGTGATTTAGCTGAAAGCTCTCTAGAAATGTTTAGCAATGTTAAGAGAGAGAGAAAAAACTGACATCATGGTATTTCTGTTGCTTTCAGATAAAGAGGAACCAAGTGAAAACACTGATTTTTGCATAGGTTTTGAATTTTTGAATGATGTTTAATTCTCTGCGATTAACAGCTTCACCAGGCTCGGGTAAAAACAACATATTAACACTCTGAACTCCTGAAAATATCACTTCTATTTTTATGTTCTTGCTAAAATATCAAATGTAGCAACTTTATGAGGGATGTAGCATAATGGCAATGCTTTCTTTTCGGAGACTATTTTTTGCTTCTAGTTTGTTTCTGAATAAGTCACCCACCATTGTCAGTATCTTCCTTCTTCTACTGACATTTAAATCAGTAGAAATAACTATTGTTTGTGTGGAAATAGCGACTAAAATATATATGCAAACAAATGTTTAATCTTGGTGTTATGAAGTAAGTCATTTATGTGTTTGCATGTATTTTATATCAACTCCATGGTTGTTTTCAAAAACATCCTCATATCTTTGGTGCATAATAGCACCATGGTCTTTTGTGATATCTTCACACCCTATTCTAGATTGCATTCAGAGGAGATCCCCCCATTAATGGTGTCCAATGTAATTTAGAATACTAGAAAGTTAGAACTTCAAATTGTTTTAATAATTCTGAGTCATTATTAAAGAAGGTTACCTAGTGCAAACGTCAACCTCTAAACACGAAAATAAATCTGTCCATTGGTGTAGTCCCATTCTTCATGTACCAAAAGAGGAATTACCTGAGAAACATGAAGATTCACAGTCTTTCTGGACAGAACAGGTGAAGTACTACACTGAGGGAAACATCAGCACTTACCAGTTCCTTGAAAAGCAGGAGACAAAGCAATTCATAAATATTGGAAGAGATAAATTAGAACAGATGGAGATTCTCTGACTTTTGTAAAATCTGTGTAATTTCCTCACAATTTTAGTAGAGGGGATGTTGCAAAACGGTGTGCCTCAAAATATTGAGAAATGCCTATCTCAGATTTTTGACAACTGTGAGTCAGTAAGCTCTTGTGAACTGTGTGTAGGCCTGAGGCTGTAGACTATTACCCATGAGTTTAGAGGACATAGCTATCATCCTGATTGCGGATTGAATAATTACCAATATACTCCATCAAGGTGGTGTTGACTCTTAACAGTAGCACAGATAAACCTGTTTCAGACCTGACTTTTCAAGTCTTTCAAAGGTACATCCATCATTCCTCTAATCAAGTCCTAGTTGTTGGAAATCTACTCCTTCCTCCCAGCTCTTTTCTTCTTCTTCTAGCATATGGATTTCTCAAGATAACTAGGTCATTACATACTATGTCCAAAATGTGAAACATCTGGTTATTTTGTGCCTGGTTATTTCACATGACAACTTTGGATTGATTCATTGTATAATTTCTTTGTTTTCTTAGCTACTTATATTATTCTCAAGTCATCTCTACACCAGAGTTCAAAAGTGCTAATCCTCTTTCTAGCTTGTTTGTTCTAAGTACAAGTTTTACCTTCCTAGAGTACCACAGGGAAAACCATTGCCAGCACAGTTCCAATATTTGTAGGCATAGATATATCATGGCATCTGAATACTTTTCCAAGTCTTTCACTGCTACTCTGTCATCTGAGATTGTGCAGCATATTTCATGACTGCTGTTTCCTTTATGTTTTGTTGTTAGCTGATTTTAAAAGGCAGAAATTATCCCTCACTTGGATATTTACATTATAAATTCTAAGGTTGTTTGCTGTACCTGTTATTGTTTATTTATTTATATTGAATCTTATCCCATTTCTTCACATTACTCCTTCACTCACATTATAAGAGCTTGCATTTTCAACTATCAGAGTTAGTGTCATCAGCATGGTGTAGGTTATTGATGTTTCTTCCTCCAACTTTAAAAGCCTACTTATCTTCTTCCAATCCAGCTTCTCTGAATTCAGCATATAAGGCATTGAATAAATAAGGGGAGAGCGTTGTTTCATCCTTCAATCTGAAATCAGTCTGTCCAGCTCTAACCTAGCCATATCATAAAAACTTATTCTGGAAAATTCTCAGATTTTTATCTGTGACAAACTGAATGGTATCTGACATGAGGACCATTATCTATCACTTATTATAATTTATGTGAGGATTTGCTAAAATACAGGAAAGATACCATTAACCTTGTTCCACACCATAGTCACTAAAGACACTATCTGTCTCCAGCATCTTCCTATACTGCTGCTACTCACTATAAATGCTTGGTAGCATAGCTGGGATGACTTTCAGGCCTTGAATAACTGTTCTGGAAATAGATACTGTACTCTTGGCATCAGTGGCGGATTAAGGCTCACTGGTGCCCCAAGCGCTGACAAATCTTGGTGCCAGCCTCCTTTGTACATACTGTACAAATGAAGCCAAGCTTAGGCTACATAAAAGTTTTTGTGGAGCCCCCTTTAGACCTGATGCCCTAAACACATGCTTAATGATTAATACACCATTGCTTAGCATTAATCCCTGGTGTTCTTTGCTGATCCTTCCCAGGAAGGCACATACATACATACATGATAATGAGGAAACAACCATGCTACTGTGGTTGAAATTTCAATTGAACTGGCTTTGTATTTAAACTTATGAATGATTTGATCACTTAGCAAAATGCTTCCAATGTAATCTTTGTAACACAGTGAAAATGTCCACTATGTACCTATGGTCAAGTAAATTGTTGGATTGGTGAAAATACATTTCACCAATCATACTAATCTGGCCTAGATTCTGAAGACATGGTGTATTTTCTGTCACTCTTCATCTTAAGAATATCTGAAATATCATAAATTATCCATCCATTTAAACTTTTATTGAATATCATTATGCACAGGAAACAAAAAAGTGCAATTATATTTTTCTGGGAAGGTTGTACTTCACCCTTCTGTAATTATTTTCTTGCAATTTATAGTAAGATGTATTGGTACCTATTTGAAAGGAAAGAAGAAAATGTCATCTAGCAAATATATTGCAAATCACATTTTGTAACTGCATCCAATTTAACATGTTTTGGAGACATGGGGAATATGAAATAGCATGACTGAATTTTTTCTTATTGCTTTTTAGGTTCCATTTCTTGCAGCTGGAATTAAGATTCATGAAAGAAGAGTATCAGATAGCCTTCGTCCTTTCCATGAACGTATGGAGGAATGTTTCAGGCATTTAAAGGTTAAAGTAGAAAAACAATATGGAATCAGAGAATTGGTAAGATGTGGTCTTTTAATTTTATAATTTTTTAAATTATATTTTACCTTAACAAGAAAAAAAATCATGAAATTTGGCCTGTGATGTAATAGCATTACAACTGTCTACTTGTGATTTAAATTATGATTTAAATTTACTTCCTCTTTCAAACAATAGACTTTATCTCACATATTGCTAAGAAACTTCCAGAACTGTTAAAATGTATTTATATTCCTCATTTTATTAGGAGGGAGGAAACAAATCTTATGAACAATGTCATCCAGAGCTTAGTACTTCTCATTCTCTTAAACCATTGGTCTAATAATTTTAATGGCTCAGAGTTTTGAATAAGAATGAATAACCAGGAATGTTCCATTCTTTTTTTTTCCTGAAGAATCCCAACTGTTTGGTGAATCTATTTCTGAAACAATGTATAATTTAGTATAAAATATAAATATGAGTTGATGTTAAAATAGCAGTATGCAAAATCTGCAGAGTAGAATTATCAACCCTGTGATTGTCATGGTTCTTGGAGCACGAAATAGCCAAATAATACGGTGAAGTGTTTGACATCACTAAGAATAGGAGGAAGGTTGTTATATGAAGGCTTACAGGCTTCAGGATATGGAGACTGAAGAAATGTTCCTAGTTAGTGAACCTTAAACCTCTTTTGTGGGGGAAGGCATAGACCTAACTTCCAACAAATGCAAATTATAGATAGTTGATAATGTGTACTCATTGTATGAAATTAGTTTCTCTCAGTTCACTAGCTTAGGTTCTTATTTGTTATGAAAAACAAGTATTTTGCTAAGCATGCAACTAGATGCTGAGCAGGCTATGTCCTTTTCAGTTCAGTTGAAATGCATAGACAGATAGATAGATAGATAGATAGATAGATAGATAGATAGATAGATAGATAGATAGATAGATAGATAGAGATAGAGATAGATATATATAGATATATAGATATATATACATATAGATATATACATATATATAGATATATAGATATATAGCTATATATTGTTGGCAATTTAATCGTTGGCAAGGTGTCACAGAGTGGTCAAATGCCTCCTAGTCTTGTGAGACATTTGCAATCTCATCTCAAATTCTTGTGTGGAAACACCAAATTACATTTAAAAAATTCAAATTCAGAAGTAGATCTTTGCAAGAATTTTGAATTCTTGCACAAGATTTCATGACTGTTACCAATTTAGACTTATTGAAGCCCTTCTGCATGATTTTACTGTGAATATGGTGAGTTACATCATAGAGGCTGTTTTTGGCAGCATCAGATGCTCTAGCATTTTAGGCACCACCTAAAACTTGATATAAATGAATCATAACAGAACGAATATATCATACTGGAAAATTAATTTAATCTAGTCAGCCATAAACCATAGGAATGTATCCAGAGTCTGATATTGTGTTATAGTTTGATTATAAGCCAACCAGATTGAGACCAGCAGAAGGATTTCAGTATTATAACATACAGAATACATGGCTGCTGTGTCTTTTTTAAATATATAGAAGTCATTACAATTTAAGTACTGCTTAGACTCTGTCTTGGATTGAAATTATCTATC
Source organism: Laticauda laticaudata (assembly GCA_004320025.1). NCBI lineage: Eukaryota > Metazoa > Chordata > Lepidosauria > Squamata > Elapidae > Laticauda > Laticauda laticaudata. The sequence continues at coordinate 20,634 of BHFT01030338.1, read as the reverse complement.
TGTTATCATAGTACATGAATGAAAAATCATCACTTTTCAACAGATAGAAAAAAATAAATTACCTCACTCTGGAAGAAGTTTCTCATAAATTAATAAGCTCAGGGGGTGACAGTATTTAATGCATCAGCCAATGCATATGAAAACTACCTAATATTACCAGTCAAATTCGTGTGCTTTTATCATTTTTCTTGGGGTCTCTGGTGTAGCCCTTCCCTGTGAAGGTAGCTGTGTTGATCATGTCTTGCTCCTGCATTAGGAATTCAAAGATTCAGAAGCAATTCCCACTGCAAATAAAATCTAAAATGTGTTTGAAAATAATGTTGGAAACTCTAAATGACTTTCCTGCATTTCTTGCCAGGTCTAACTTTCTCTCAGGTCTCTGAGTACAATGAGTTGAGTTGAGAATGGAGTCTGAAGTAGGAGATTATGAGCCAATTTAATTTGAACATTGTAATCACCCTGCAATACTTTAAGGCTAAATTTTCAGGTTTTAAAATAGAGAGAGAGAGAGAGAGAGAGAGAGAGATTGACAGACATTGTGAGACAGAGATTGAGAGAGAGAGAGAGAGATTGAGAGAGAGAGAGAGAGAGAGAGAGAGAGAGAGAGAGAGAGAGAGAGAGAGAGAGAGAGAGAGAGAGAGANAGAGATATACTGCGAGAGATAGACGTTGACAGACATTGTTGCATGCCAAAAAAGAAAAACACTGAGTAACTCTGGAAACTTAATTTTATATCAACATTCCACACAATTTGTATTAGCCACATTTTTTCAACCTAATGATTAGAACTATGGAAAAATGTCTCAGCCAAAATTAAATTGCTTACAGTATATGTTTGTTATATACTATCAAACAAAACAAACTTGTATTTGATATCTAATTCACTATTCAGAAATAACAGGATTAACCTAGAGCATCTCATTATGAAACAAGCATTTAGGGATGTTTTACATTTTTTTAATATTATAGAATCACCTTGGGTCCCATGTTGTTCACCAAATAATTTCTATTGTTATGTTCTGTGAACATATGTATGCTTAATTTGTACATGCTGTGTCTCAGATTTCTTTTTTTAACTATTCTTATCACACACAAATGCATGTGTGTGCACATGCATGCACACACAAACACACACATTCCTTCCAATTTTCCAAAACAAGGGGGGAGAACAACTTACATCAATGTTTTCTTTTGCACCATCAGATAGGAAGGACAGGATAAGTGAATAAAATTGTCAAATCCAGTCTAAATATCAGGCTGACTGGGCAACCAATAATAACAAATTAAAATAAGAAAATAATGAGTAAATAAAGAAGTATATAGAATGAAGTACTTTGGAATACTTAGGCAGTTGTGAAGAGAAGAGTCTTTGGGAAACTTTGTGTTGTGCACCAATTGCACATTTTCTGGGTCAGGAATCATTGCACTCACATAGTCAAGCCCTGGTTACCTCATGGTTGGACTGTTACAATATGCTCTACATGGGAATATCCTTGAGGAGTAAGTGGCAGCTTTAGCTGGTACAGAATGCAGCCACATGTGCAGCTCTTGAAGTCCCTGAGATGGCCTTTGTTACATCATTGTTCTGCCTCACTGATTGCTAGTTTGCTTCTGAGTCCAATTTAAAGGTTATCCTCTTTAAAGTCCTTCATGGCAAGGGTCCATGTTATCTGAGAACAGTCTCACCCCAGTGAATAGAATAGAATAACAGAGTTGGAAGGGACCTTGGAGGTCTTCTTGTCCAACCCCCTGCTCAGGCAGGAAACCCTGTACCATTTCAGGCAAATGGTCATCCAATCTCTTCTTAAAAACCTCCAGTATTGGAGCATTTACAACTTCTGGAAGCAAGTTATTCCACTGATTAATTTTCTGACTGTCAGGAAATTTCTCCTTAGTTCTAAGTTGCTTCTCTTCTTGATTAGTTTCCACCCATTGCTTCTTGTTCTCCCCTCAGGTGCTTTGGAGAATAGCTTGACTCCCACTTCTTTGTGACAGCCCCTGAGATATTGGAACACTATTATCATGTCACCCCTAGTCCTTCTTTTCATCAAACTAAACATACCCAGTTCCAGCAACCATTCTGGGTTGCTGGCATAAGGGGTGGGATTAACCTACCCCCTACACCAGCAGAACAGGCATGTTGCGGACCCTCTCGGTCAAGGAATTTTGACCAGCAGGAGAAGACCCTGTTTTTTGCCATGGCCTGCCCTCTAGAACATCAAGATCCTCACTCATCTCATTACTTTCCAACTGGCCTGGGGCCCCAAAGGGTGAATGACATCCTGGTTAATAGATTGGACAGGCCCCACTTCTTTACTCCCTTCTTCCATCTTGGTCAATTGAATTTTAAGTGAATTTTAAATTTATGATCTTTATTTATTGTTTTAATGTTTTATGTGGTATTTGAATGAGTGTAAGCCGCCCAGAATCGTTTTGGCAAGATGGGTGGCATAGAAGTTTGATAACTTACTAAATAAAATATATATGTTGTAGATAGGACAGAGTTCAGATGCTGAAGTTTCTAATGCTATTCCTTTCATCTAAAAAAAAATCAAAAGAAACTGTGTAAGAATAATACTTGGAGAGTACTCTCTTTCAGTCTGAGGCAAATGACAAACAATCTGACAATAAAAAGGAAAATAGAAACAGAAGAATAAAATTTAAAGCATACTTAAATGAAACAAAAAAAATTTTTGTTTTATTTTGGTTTTTTATAGAAGAAAAAAAAAATACTTTCAGAAAATTGGATGGCAGGTTTTGGCCACACGTTATAGATGTCAAAACTAAGGTCAAACAAAAGCAAAATAAAAGTCAATGTATTTATCCCTGCAAAGAAAGCTGTAGAAAATAGCCCAACACTATTGCATTTCTTCCTATTCCCAGCCAGCCAGTGAAAAGCAATAATCAGTTTTGCTGTACTCAAACTTTTTCATGTTGTTTTTTTCTCTAAGCCGGATTTTGATGACAGGAGGTTAGGTCGACCAAAATCTATGCTGAGATCGTATCGTCAGATGTCCATTATTTCAATGTCCTCCATGAATTCTGACTGCGGTACACCAAACAAGATTCCTGTAGAAAGGTTAGTTATGGGCCAGCTTCCTGGCATGAGTTTTCTGCAAGATACAGATCAGGAGGAAACAGAACATATTACATTAAGAAAACATACCATGACTGAACAGAGATAGTAAGCATCTAATTTTATTTGGTCTATAATGAAAACTATTACAAAAGTGAATGCTGCTTTTAAAATTAGCAGTGGTGGACTGACAGCATTGAAGATTGAAACTACACTGAGGATTTATTCACCATGCACATATTCATATAAATAATATTTGGGATGATTCTAAATCTTCTTGGATTACCTTTCTGCATAGTTTAACCTGATATGTAACTTTTAGTTGTTCACTAAGTTTATAGCATCATCTAGGAAAATCCCTCTATATGAACAGCTTTGAAGCTATCCCTTAGCCAATAATCACTGAATAAATAAAATGTAGAATGTCTAGATTTAAAAAATGTTTTCTATTTTTTGGGGAGGTGGGACTTCCTTTTAGCCTTCTGAAAAGCCTTGAAGACATGACTCTGCCAAGTAGCCTGGGATCCTGTGACATTTTGGGAGTGGCTAATAGAATCGGTAACACCCCACTTCTTCCCTGTGTGCACTTGGTTCCCTCTTTTTCCATCCTGTTTGGTTTTATTTTAATTGAATTTTAGATTTAAGATCCTTATTTATTGTTATAATATTTTATAGCATCAGCCCCTGACCCTTTTGGGTGCCAGGGACTGGTTCTGTGAAGTGTGGTTTTTTTTTCCCCACGGATGAGAAGAGCCATGATTGTGCACTCTGTCTGGATCCTGCACATGCACAGATGGGGCTTTACTCACTTGTGGGGTCTTGATCCTGGCTGGCTACAGCTTGGTACCAGTCTGAGGCCCAGGGCTTGGGGACCTCTATTTTATAGTGCATTGTAGTCAATGTCTATCTATCTAGCATCACATTTGGCAAAATCAGTGGCATACAGCTTTGATTAAATCAGTCAATCAATATTAATTTTCCTTTGATTTCTTATTTATTACATTCCAAGCCTATGTTCTCAAATGAACTCTTAGGTCACTTACCTCATTTGGTTGTCAATTCCTGTTTTCATCTCTTTCCTGACGAAGGAATGAATGCCAGCACTAAAAAGAAAAGACTTGGTGGTTGTAATGTTTTCCCTAACTAGTTTTCAGCTGCTAGAACTTCCAATTCCTGCTTTCCCTCTGGAACTGCCTTATGTCATTAGATTTGCCATATTGCAAAGAACCTCTGCAAGGGAACAGCAGTACTGTGGGCAGATTAATTAAGTTAATTAATTTGTTTTCATTTACATCGGCAGCTTTGAACTTGAAGTCATGTCACCCAAGGCAACCGAATCTGTGTCAGAAGAAAATGGGCGTCTCATAAGCAGCCAGCCTGAAGTGAAAATGAGGAAAGGTCGGAAAAGAGAAAAGAGAAGCAGCGTCATACTCCCAGACAAAAAATCTTCTGACCTTCCTGATATGAAATGTGTAAGTTCTTGTTAACAGGGTAATTTTAGTATCTCTCATATTAGGCACATTTTAACCAATCTGTGGTCTTTAAAGACAAAATCCTGTATTATTTCAAGATATAACAGCCAATTTGGTCAGGTGAAGAATCTGGTCTGTAGTTGACATTCTCTGGGTTAATCTGCTGCCTGAAACAAGGGCAAATTGCTGGGTGGGAGATTGCTTAAGCAATCTGGAGGAGAGCAGCTGGCTGAACATCTATGGCCTCCAGTTCCAGTTGAGATTCCTTCAAGATAAATACATGTTCACTTTGTTAAAGAAACAAAATTTCTTGTTAGGATACCACCACTTTACAAACTATGCCATAAACAGAGCAAAAAGATACCTCACTGGCATCTTTTTTGGGCCATTTATCATCTGAGCACTTCGATCACGCTAATTTATCATCAGCCTGAATTTATATAACTTGTACTGCAACATTTTATGACAAACCTAAAGGGTGAAATGGCTTCTGAGTATTAAAAATGCAATGTCATTAAAGGGGGAAAAAAAAAACCCACATCAGTTCAGTAAAGAAGTTTCATCCAATTTTGTTTGCTGCCAAAAAGTAGAACTACATGAAGATCAGTTGGATCATAAATCATTTAGAAGAATTGTTACAAAATATGCATTATATTTGGACATAAGCTGTTGATCAGAAACCATTACCCCATCTATTTTTTAAGCCCAGAAGTAAATTGAGTCTCTTTGTGATTTCTCAAAATATAAAAGGAAAGCATTCATATTTTATACTATTCTAAATGCTAGGTTTATAATTTAGGGTTGTTGTTTTTTAATTATGGTGGCATAAATTGTTAATAATCAGTATGTGCTGTCCTGAAGATTTTGAAAAAAATTAAACATGAGCCTCTATGCCACTTCTTAACTAATTAAGGAAATTTAGAATTGAAAAAAAATAGAAAAACCAACTCTCTGATATCAAAAACATAGCAAGTATATTTATGCATACATCTTCCATAACCACCACCCACACTTTTCACTTATTGTCACAATGAAAGAATAACTACTATATTTCATTTTAGAATCTGTACTGTTTTTTTAAAAAAACATAAACCTAGGTACCTATCCATAGTCTGGCTAAATGTACGTAGGGCAGGAGTGTCAAACTCACTGCTCAGGAGCGTCACAGCATCGTCATGTGATGTATTGTGACTTTTTTCCCCTTCACCAAATGGGGCATGGGCATGGCCAATGCATGATACATCTGGACCATGGACTGCGAGTTTGACGCTCCTGACATAGGGCAATCCATAACAAATACATCTAAAATTCTCCCCCTCTCTATGTCTATCTGTCTCTCTCTCCATGTGTGCATGTGTGTTTGTGTGTGTGTGTGAGAGAGAGAGAGAGAGAAGCAGCAGTTTGTAATAATCAAAGAAATATTATTATTTGTTAAATTTATTTGCTGCCTAGTAACATTAAAAAGGTATGTTTGTAAACTGTAAACTGCCAGTTTTTAATATGACATTATGAGATCATATCTCATAATATTCAAGCGGAAAGATTGAATTCATTCTGAAATGCTTTCGTACCATGATCTTATCCATGTCTATTTTTAAAAAAAATCATTTCATAGTTTTTACACCTAGCCATGTCTAATGTAGAAATAGACCCTGATCTAATAAAGTATTTTAAAATGCTAGAGTTAATTAGTGGTGGGAAGAGAGGGGAGTGGGACAGGTGAGGGGCATAGGCATTCTGGCTACCTTCATGAAGATATTTTGGACTTCAATTTCCATGATCTCTAACAAATGCAGCTAGTGGCAGCTAGTGTGATAATTAGCTGGACAATTCCAAATTATCTCTATCGAGTATAGATTATATTTTCTGTCCTTTCTTACTCTGTAACTTTGAGCAAGTTTTATTGGTTTTTTAAAAAGATGAACAGAAGCTCCAAACTAATTGTGCTGGTAGAGCACAATTCAAATTCTATTCACTTTTAACAGAATAATTCCAGTTGAATATAAAGGCCCTGTCACACTGCCCAACGGATGCAAAACGTTTGTAAAAAGGACACAGCAGATGAGAAAAATGCAGTATAATTTCAGGTTGATATATAAGCCTGTTCAGTGCCAAGGATGGCAAAACGTTTAGTAAAAAAGGACACAGCAGATGAGAAAAATGTTCCATCTGTTGTATCCGCTCTCAAAAGGGGCAAAAATTTGCATAAGCAGAGCGGATAACATGGAAAAGGAACGGACGGGGTGAGGACGCAGAGCGGATGGAAAGCGGATGCAGAGCGATGTATAGAGGATGCGTAGAGGATGTGTAGAGGATGCGTAGAGGATGCGTAGAGGATGGCGAGGAGCGGATGCAGACGGATGCAGAGCGATGCGTAGAGGATGTCAGAGCGGATGCGTAGAAGGATGCAGAGCGGATGCAGGAGCAGATGAGCTGCATCGCTGTTCATCCTTTCTCCATCCGTGCTACTAACGCTGCGCATCCTTCTGCTTCCTCCCTGCATCCGTTTACGTGGAATGGATTGAGTTGTGTGGATGCACAGCGGATGCCTAGCGGATATAGCAGTGCGTTGGATGCAGAATGATTATGGTCTAGAGAGGATGCAGAACGGATGCATTGGGTACATTTTGCTCAAAAGTTTGAGCAGCTCAAAACTTCTGAGCAGATGAAACGTCATAGACGGATGTGGACGGATGAGAGGAAGCAAAAACGGGAGGAGCAGTGAGTAAGAGAGGAAGTTAATCAAGGTTAAACAACGGATGGCAAGTGTTTTTCTCCGTTTTACATCCTGTTTCCATCCGTTGGTGCAGTGTGACAGGGGCTTAAGGTCCAAAATGGCATCTTTAGGTCAATAACTGACAGTACATGTTAAAAAGTAACCCATTAAAAACAAACAATTTACTGTCTTGAGTTTTACACATTGGCTTTTTGTTGTTGTTGTTGTTATGGCTGTGCAGCTGTCAAGAAAATATGAATTTATGAGTGATACCAACCTTTCTGAACATCTGGATGTCCCTCAGAAAACATCTGTTCTTCTCAAGCAAATGAGTTTTGCCAGCCGTTCTATGCCAACCATACCAGGCAAGTTAATTAAGAAAGTGAAATCTCTGCAGTTTTACACTATCATTAATTTTTAAAAAATGATAAAACCCACCCCTGTTCATTTAAAAATAACAACAATGCTGTTATTTTATATAATTTTTCCAGAAATTAAATAATACATGAGCAATTTCAGCATCTTTTGAATCTAGACTATATATTTTCATGAAGGCAAAATCTACATTGCCTAATATTCAAATATTTTAAAATCCTTCTTGTCATTGAGTGTAGGGTTTTTTTTGGGGAGGGGGAGGACATCATTTATCTTGGGAAAAGTTCTTTCTGTTTCATGTACATAAACTCATGTTAATACTGCTGAACAATATATAGATAGTCTTTGACTTTCAACAGTTCTTTTCATGACCATTCAAAGTTACCATGTACACAGTAACTTTGTATGGAAAGTAGCATGGAAAAAAGTTAGGACCATTTTTTTCACAGTTACAATCTTTGTGGTATCCCCATGATCATGGGATCAAGATCCAGATGCTTGGCAACTGATTCATATTTATGACCGTTGCTGTGTCTCTTAGTGTCATGCGATCCCCTTTTGCAGCTTTCTGACCAGCAAAGTTCAATGGTGAAGCCAGATTCACTTAACAACCAGGTTACTAACTTAGTAGCTGCAATGATTTGCTTAAGAACTGTGGCAAGAAAGTTTGTAAAATGGGGCAAAACTCACTTAACAACAGAAATGTTGGGCTCAGTTGTGGTTGCAAGTTGAGGATTACTTGTACAAAGATTTGCCACTTTATTAATGCAAGTATTTTTGTTTCATCACATAGGCATTTAAAACAGACAGAGAAATAAAATGTAATGTGCTTGTGATAAAAGCGACTATTTAATATAGTGTTGGAAAAAAACAAAAAGTAGACAATGATACTTGTATATCACAATTCAGCTATTGTTTTTATTATTTGTATGAGTGATTCCAGCAATTCCCTCCTAAGATTTCATAATCCATGTCTCAAATAAATGATTCATCTTACTGATGAATCTGATAGACTAGGAGAAAGTCTAATTCTTTTTCTGTTTCCAAACCCTAGATGATGAGAGTTCCTTTGGAATAAATTCTTCCATGAAATAATGACTGATTAGCTATCTGGATTTTGAATGTGTATTTGAAATAGGACTTAACAATAGCACTTAGACTTATATACCACTTCACAGTGCTTTATAACCCTCTCTAAGTAGTTTACAGAGTCAGCATATTTCCCCCCAAAATCTGGGTTCTCATTTTACCTACTTCGGAAGAAGGGAAGGCTGAGTCAATCTTGAGCTGGTGAGACTCAAACTGCTCAACTGCTGCAGCCCGCAAGTCAGCAGAAGTAGCCTGCAATATTGCATTCTAACCACTGAGCCACCATGGCTATAGGAAACAGTTCCTATATCTGCATGTAGCTTCAAAGAAGCCGAATTGAAAAAACATTTTTCTGCAAGGCCAGAAATAGGAACTGTTTCTATATGATGGTGCAGAAATGAAACACGGAAGTCTTATTTTACACAACATAAAATGACAGCAAAGATAATGGCTGCATCAGTGGAAATGGATGTTTACTTTCTAATGCTCAAGGAATTGGGGGCAGCAGAATGATGAAATGTATCTTATATATTCCCACAGAATGGTCCTAACTTTATATATTAAATATATTATTTTTGTCACGACTTAAAGATGTCAGGAGCAGTGCTAAAGTAGGAGAACATTTCTCTTCATGTCTCAGTCTTCTGTGAGGGATATCTTTGAAGGATATTCCATCATGTGAATATTCACATAGATCAGTACAGTTTAGTCAGATTAAACCATTTCTGTGGAAAATTAATCTTTAGCCTTATTTGCAACACACATACATACTACCTGAGAAGGAGAGGGAGACACTGATGATGTAAATCTATATTATGTCTATATGATATCTCTATGTCTGTCTGTATGTCCATCCATCCATCCATCCATCCATCCATCCATCCATCCATCCATCCATCCATCTATCTATCCATCTATCTAATTTTTGTAATTTACCATATGGATTGCATTTTTACAACTGTATTTTGACTATGTACACTGCACTGTTCTAAAGCTTTAACCCTATCCATATGCTGTCCAACACCGGAAGAAACAAATGTGTCACAGAGAATGAGTCAGACGAACATTCCACCCATCTTGGAAACAGAAAAGAAAACTCTAAAAAAGAAGAAAATGCTCTTCAAAACAATAGTAAGTGTTAGTGTTTCTGTTCACATTTTAAGCATTCAAACTTACTTACATTTGTAAGCACATTTCATGTTTGCCTACAGTATTGCATCTATTTAAAATTATAAAAATTAGCTCTCTCAAAATATAAGTTGACTTATAATTTATGATTACAGACTTATGATTTAGACTTATGACTATAGTTGACCTTAAAATGTTGCTAAGCAAGACAGTTGTTAAATAAATTTTGCTCCCTTTTATGATCTTTCTTGCAACAGTGAACACTGCAGTTGTTAAGTTGTTAAGTTTATCTGGGTTCCCTTTACTTTGCTTGTCAGAAGTTTGAAAAAGGTGATCACATGACCCCAGAACACTGTAACTGTCATAAACATGAGTCAGTTGCCCAGCATTTGAATTTTGATCATGTAACCATGGGGATGCTGCAATGGTCATAAATGTGAAAATGGTCATAAGTCACTTTTTTCAGTAACTTCGAACAGCCACAAAATGAACTGTTGTAAATCGAGGACTTTCTGAAATCCCTGACTTTGGAATTTTTTTGTTGTGTTTAATTATTTTGTTTTCTATTAGCAAACAATGGGTTTACAGGAATGTTTAGTACAAAATATGCTTCTTAGTCCATGCCATCTGATCAAAATTCTGGATGTTTTTTGGCTATAGAGTGTCACATTATATTTGAATAGCTTGTGCTTCAGTTCTTTGTTTTCATAGATGATGACTGCATTATCATTTTAAAGCACTCCCAATAGATCATTGCAATTATTATATCAATGATATAATACAATAACAAGCACTGTTAGCTGACTGATTGGCACTGTTGGGGCGTTTATTTAATGCCATCATACTAACTTAACCAAAGATGATTCAGGACACCTTGACACCTAATGTATCTCTCAGCAGATTGATTTGTTAAAAACATATAGATTGAACAGTAACTTCAAAAAATATTTTTAGATTAATTCTCCAGAGACAGAATTTCAGTGTATCAACATTGCATTTTGATTCCTCAAGTGTTAATTCAAAAATAAATTGCACCTAATTTAATGAAAATATATGCTAGTTTGAAACTTTGAATTTTTTTCCATTGTATAATACAAGGAATAAATTAGTCCCAGCAGGAAACTGGAAGGCAAAGCTATTTCTCAGTTCTCCTTTGTCAATCTTACAGACAATTTTAAACCAAGCTGTGGTGGAAATGTTGTCCTGAATATATAGGATTGTTCTGTTCATTCTAGAATCCAGAACCCAAGATTATTTTTGAAATTGCCAAGTATAGCCCTGTCACAGAGCCAAATAATAGTTTTTTCAGGTGATGTGTAGCATGCATATCCTATCTGCTTCTCTGATTCGATTTACATTTTCCGATCTATTCCCTCAAAAATGTGAACCAAAGCACCTCTTTGTTTTCTTTCTAAATTTGCATTTTGCATATGTTGTTTTACATGTAGCTTCCATTGGTGTTGCAGTAATAAATATTTTTAGGAAGGTCATCTAACTTTGCATTGGGGAAACACTTCTGTTCTGGCTGTGCTGGAGAAATAAATATTACTGCTCCTCTTTCCAGCTGCTGCATTCCAAGTAAGAATCCTAATAACTAATTAGAGGGAACAAATTACTTAACTGTATCTATTAATTACTTACAACTTCCTGTTTCCAAATCCAGTAGAGAGAGGGCATGCTGTGGGTTCAATTATATAGGGAGCTACATTTGGCAGTGGGCCTTCTCAGCTGCCACGTCTGCACTGAGGAATATCCTTCTCTCTGAGGTTAAGCTAGCACCAACACTCCTAATTTTCTGAAAGTCCCTTAAGACCTGATTATACTTCTAGCCTGAGGATGCCAGAAAACAGGCACATTAGTGATGTGGCTCTGTTATTAAAATCCCTTCACCCATTACTTCTTTTTAGATGTGTTTTACAGTTTGAACGTTTTTAATAAAAACAAGATGTTTATCAAAATAGGTTTTGCCCCATTTTATGACCTATCTTGCCACAGTTAAGTGAATCATTGCAGCTACTAAGTTAGTCACACAGGTGTTAAGTGAACCTGGCTTCCCCATTGACTTTGCTTGACAGAAGATCGCAAAAAGTGATCACACAACCCAGGACACTATGACCATCATAAATATGAGTCAGTTGTCAAGGATCTGAATTTTGATCAAGTGACTAAGGGATGCTGCAATGGTCCTAAGTGTGAAAAATGTTCATAAGACACTTTTTTTCCAGTGACGTTGTAACTTTGAATGGCCACTAAATAACGAAGTTGAGAACTACCTGTAGCAGGAATTACCTTGCAGGAAAAGGATGAACAAATCTCTCTTCTGAAATCACGTCTTTCCCTAACAGGAAGAATTAAACTTTAAATACATCAGTCACCTAATTAGGCATGTATAATTTAAGTTCATTCAGGCTTTTTACAATAATGTAGCTCTTTCAAGAAAAGAAGCCATTGAAACCGCTGATTGCTTTAAACCCAATGGGATTTACTCTGACATTTGTTCAACTACCTTGAGGAAATTAGCAGGATAACCAAAAGAGTCTCTTAGCTCTTTTTATCCCATTCCTGGTGGGATATCTGAGGATTTCAGGTGCATCTGTGAGGCAACTTTCACCAGGTCTCTAAAATGATCAAAGTGTTTTTATTTTATCCAAGAAAAGCCTCTTCTCTAGACTTTGGTGGATTTTTCTGCTAACTATGTTTGCTCTACTCTTGCAAAGGAGACTTAAAAGGTATCCTTCCAAGCCTGTAATTTCTTCACTGCTTTCCAAATTCTATCTGAACATAGAACATACTGTAGAACAAAAATCAAGGAAACAGTTGGTCCGCTAAAGAGAGAAGACAGCAAGGAAGTAACAGACAACAGAGAGAAAACAGAACTGCTTTACTCATTTTTTGCCTCGGTCTTCACACAAAAAGAAACTATAGCTAAATCCATCAAAAACATTACTGTAAAAGACAGACCAGAAATAAAAGTTAAAATAAGCAAAAAAAAGAAATAGTGAGAGAATATCTGTCTGATCTTGATGAACACAAATCACTGGGGCCTGATGGATTACATCCCAGAGTTTTAAAGGAGCTGGCAGATGTCATATCAGAACCACTCCACGATATCTTTCAAAAATCCTGGAGCACCGGGGAAGTACCAGAGGACTGGAAAAGAGCTGATGTGGTTCCCATCTTCAAAAAAGGAAAAAAAACAGATCCAGGAAACTACAGACCAATCAGCCTAACATCAATCAATGCACGGGAAGATACTGGAAAAGATAATAAAAAAACAGATCTGCCAAAATTTAGAAACAAGTAAAGTAATAACTAGCAGTCAGCACGGGTTTGTGAAGAACAGATCATGCCAAACCAATCTTATTTCATTTTCAACATAGTGACTAAATTAGTAGACAAGCAAAATACTGTAGACATAATATATTTAGATTTCAGCAAGGCATTCAACAAAGTAGACCACAGTCTACTTCTTAGTAAGCAAGAAAAAAGTGGAATAGACAGCACCACTGTTAGATGGACTCACAATTGGCTGATAAACTATACTCAACAAGTACTCCTTATGGGTCTAAGTCTCCATGGAGGGAAATAAGCAGTGGAGTGCCACAAGATTCTGTCTTAAGCCCAGTACTCTTCAAATCTTCATTAGCGACTTAGATGAAGGAATAGAAGGGGAACTTACCAAATTTGCAGATGATACTAAGCTGGCAGGAATAGCTAACACCAAGAAGATAGGTTCAAGATCTAGACTAGACTAGAACACTAGGCCATATCTGACAAAATAAAATTCAATATATAGAAAAATAAAGTCCTATACTTAGGCAAGAAAAAGCAAAAGTACCCATATAGACTGGGTGAAACTAGGCTCAATAGCAGTAAACTGTGAGAAGGATCTTGAGTCTTAGTGGACAACCAATTAAATATAAGCCAGCAGTGTGAAGCAGCAGCCCAAAAAGGTAATGCAATCCTAAATTGAATTAACAGGGATATGATGAGATCAAGGGAGGTACTAATATCACTCCATAAAGCCTTTGTAAGACCACACTAGAGTACTGCATTCAGCTTTGGTCACCACACTATAAAAAGATGTTGAGACTCAAGAAAAAGTACAAAAGAGCAACCAGGATGTTTAGGGGACTGGAGACTAAAGCATATGAAGAATGGTTACATGAACTGGCTTGGCTAGTCTAGTGAAAGAAGGACCAGGGGAGCCATGATAGCAATCTTCCAATATTTGAGAGACTGCCACATAGAGGAAGGGGTCAAGCTATTTTCTGAAGCACCTGTAGGCCAGATAAGGAATAATGGATGGAAACTGAACAAGGATAGATTTAACCTGGAAACAAGGAGAAACTTTTCTGACAGTGAGAAACAATCAACCAATGCGAACCAGCTTGCCCTCGGAAGTTGTGGGAGCACCATCACTTGAGACTTTCAAGAAGAGATTGGACTGCCATTTGTGCCAAATGGTGTAGGGTTTCCCGCTTGGGTGAGGGGGGTCCCTTCCAACTCTGATTATCTGATTATCTGTTTAACATAGAATCATGGAGCTGGAAGGGACCTCAGAGATCTTCTGGTCTAATGCCCATCTCAAAGCAGGAGACCTTATACCATCCCAGTCAAATGGTAGTCTAGTCTGTTTTCCAAAACATCCATTGATGGGAGCATCCACAGCTGGCACCAAAGCTTCTCCATTGATTAATTGTTCCTACTGTTAGAAAGTTTATCTTTACCTATTGGTGGGATCTCTCATTAACCACCCATTATTTTCTGTTCTGCCCTCTCGAATTTTGGAGAATAAATCAATCCCCTCTTCTCTGTCACAGCCCTTCAAGTACTGGAAGACAGTTATAATGTCTTCCCCTTGTCGTTTTCTTCCAAAAGTCAGCTAATGTGAGGGGGGTGAGAATTTTGTCCTCTCATATAATGTTCTTACATCCCAGTAAGTAATGGCAATCATGAACTGATTGCTTACAATAAGGTCACAGCGAAATCCAGATGTTAATATGGGATCTTTTCTTTTCTTCTATTTAGTACAAGTCCAAGCAACCTGAAGATGGAAGGTGTACGAGTGAACGGCAACCTGATGTCTAAGAGCTGTGAATAAATTCCACTGTTTGAAAGAAAATAATTATTGGCAAATTTTTTTAAAAAAGATTTTAAATTGGAAATGAAGGTTGTCTCACAACGTTGATAATGTATATAAAATCATTTGTACTGTCAAGACTTAATGCTGTGACACTCCTAAATGCGTGACTTTGGTGATAGGCAAGATCTGTTAAAATGTGGACCAGTTCTTAATATCAATACTCTGGGAATCAGTAATGTGAAATGGTCATTGGAGAAAGCATTGATCTTTCACTGTGCATAGAAAATAATGTAATCCAAATAATATAATTCTGGACTTGATGTTTACAATTCTTTTGTCTTATATTTGCACTTTGTATTGTATATACAAGTATATATGTGTTTACGGTCATAATCTATTGCATATAATCTATTGATACCACCTATTCCAATCCTTGTATATCAACATTATAAACTGGATCCTGGTTGATTCCTCAGGACTGAAAAATCATTAATGAGGTTTTAAGGTTTGCTAAAATCAAAATTTTATGCAATCAACATCTTACTTGATTCCACAGTACTCATCATTATGCATTTATCTCCCATTGCTGAAATATCTCTTATGACTTCTGTCTACTATATTTTATTGCTTGTTCCTGGGTATGTGTGTGTGTGTGGGGGGGCAATGATGGCTTAATGATATATTTGTTTCATATTAAGAAGCAGACTGACTTTCTTGCTTAAGCAGTTCTTTTCCAAAATTGATCATACCGGTCTTCTCTGACGTTGTACTATCATTAATTATTGAGTTGTAATAGTCCAGGCTGAATTTGCCCACAGATTGATAATGTGGTGGGCATTTTTTGTAATATTTTAGTACCACAATATGTTTTTAAAATATTCTGTCATAAACTGTATCATCTTTCTTTTAGGAAGTCATTTCAAGAAATATATCTTTATAATGCCAACATTATGTGAAAATATTCATTAGTTTCTGTAATTTCTAGATGAAGCACGTGGTACAACTGATTTGATCTAATAAACATATGATCAAAGGAACTTCTTTTTTTAAAAAATGTCTCATTTCTTTCCTCAAGGTGTAACTGAAAGGTACTTTAAAACTGCTACAAGGGAAGAACAGGGGCGTGGTATTAACTTACTCTTAATAATAGATATTCTGATGTAGCAGAATTTCAAAATGGGGGAGCCCAGCATCGCTTACTATTTTTTCCCTTACTTGAAATATTTGCTAGCACAAAAAGCAATCCAATTATGAGGCAGTTGTGGTTGGATTTTTCTTTGGAGTCTGCAATCACTATCTCTATAAAACATAGAATATTGGAAAATATAAATGAACCAGTTCAAGTTCTCCTTTTGGATTTATTTCCATGTGATGGGAGTCTTGTAGTCCTTGATTGAAGACATCAATTGTTCTGAAGCCAAAATTTAGGCCAAAGTTTCCAAGGTTTAGCAATTTAATCTTGTAGATGCATCATTCTAGTTCTCAACTTATGGCCACAATTGAACTCAAAATTTCTGTTGCTAAGTGAAACATTTATTAAGTGAATTTGGCCCCATTTTTCAAACTTTCTTGCCACAGTTGTTAAGTGAATCACTGTAGTTGTTAAATTAGTAACATAGTTGTTAAGTGAACCTGGTTTCCCCATTGACTTTGCTTGTCAGAAGGTTACAAAAGCTGATTGTATGATCTTGGGACACAACAAAGGTCATAAATATGAGTTAGTTGTCAAGCATCTGAATTTTGATCACATGACCATAAGGATGCTGTAATGGTTGTAAGTGTGAAAAACAGTCATAAGTCACTTTTTTTCAGTGCCGTTGTAACTTTGAATGGTCACTAAATAAACTGTTGTAAGTAGAGGACTACTTGTACAAGCTTTCTCAGCATTTAATCCCAAAATTTGGAACTCCAGAATTCAGAAGTTCCAAGATACAGAACTCCAGATTTGGAACTAGATCTGTCTAACTCTGTTATTCATTTATTTATCAAAATTTATGAAAATGTATATGAACACCCAGTTCATTGTTAGTGACTCTGGGCAACTTTATAGAAACAATAAAAAACAATAACCCTACGTCTTCCATCAAGAGGCAAAAACATTTATTTTGGCAAAAATATTACATATATCCCATCAGCAAGAAAACATATTTCTGCAGAAACATTACAAGCACTCTTCTTTTGCTGATAAATTGTGTAAGGTGTTCGGTTCTTTACTGATATTCATTTATTTTTTGATTGTGAACTTATAAAAGTACTTTACTCCCCTCATTTAGAATGGACTGTTTCTAGTCGTTAATGTTAATAAAATAATACTTACCATCAGGGGTGGGATACGACAGGGTTAACTCCCGGTTCGGGATTTACAAGCTTCCCTGCACGCTGNAACCAGGAAATAAAGGTCAGGTAAGAGCCTGGGTGGGCAGGTGGGCAAAAACATCAGCAGACATAGAACCGGTTCTATGTCTGCTGCTCTTCAGAGCTACCGGTTCTACAGAGGTGGACAGAACCGGTAGAAACCCACCCCTGCTTACCATATCATTTATAACTATTGAGTTAAATATTGTTTTTTGATAAAGTCTTCAAGTGCTCATTGCACAGCAATGAAAAGAAATAACTCGACAGTCTCTTTTTCTAAATATCACTTTTCCCATTTGCATGATCTCATACTTACTGCTTTGTAGAACAAAAAATCAAATGCTGTAACACCTACAGTTTTCACACAGGGAGTGAATCATCCTGACACCATCAAGTGTTGAATGAATAAGTTATTATTTTTCTTTTTTCCATCCTCGGATCTGAAGAGTTCTGCTCATTGCTTAATATTAATTATCTGATATACAGGCTTTCCCTAACATGAAGCTCTTTGTTTAGCATACTTGTTAAAATATTTGTATAGAAACAAGGCATGTCAAGTTGAAAGGAGTTAATTTTATTTTTAATTGAAAATAGAAAATATGTTGTTTGGACTCCCTTTCTTTTGTCTGTTGCTTGGAAATAGTTGATAATGACTCTTGCTTGAAAATAGTAATATTGTATGTGACTTGCAAACTTAACTTTTAATAGAAATGTGAAAAATCTATTTGATATTCCTTTTTTAAAAAACAAAAAGCAAACATAAAATAACTCTTATTTCACTAGACATTTGAGAACTCAGGTAAGTATAACTTATGCATCAGTAAAACTGAGGCTATCAAATCAACATATAGCAATAGCACTGAGACTTAGATACCACTTTATAGTGCTTTACCTCTCTAAGTGGTTTACAGAGTCAGCATATTGCCCCCAACAATCTGTGTCCTCATTTTATCAACCTCGGAAGGATGGAAGAATGAGTCAACATTGACCCTGATAAAACCGAACTTCCAAATTGCAGTCAGCCGGCAGTCAGCAGAAGTAGCCTGCAGTACTGCATTCTAACCAATTGGATAAACTACTATTGTATAGTGGCTTATTAATGATTTAATTCTGTTCAGTTTATTGAAAAGTAGTTCTCTCTGTATTAAGGATCTACAGTCTCTCATTCATGGATAAAGGAGGATAGGAATGGATGAAGCTTTTGTATATGTTTTCATACAGTGATTTGTTTATTTATGTGGCACTATGTTTTTAATTCTTTTTTTTTTCTATTTGAATTTGTGAACTGCCCTCAATTATTTTGGAGTCAGTGGTAATAAACCCCATAAATAAATGCTATAAATGCAAGATTATCCATCAAGCTCAACATTATCTACTATAGTGACTAGCAGAGATTCATTAAAATTTTAGACCAGGGTTTTCCACATATACTTGATAGTGGTAAGGATTTATTTTCCTTGCGAAGCATATAGGAGTAGAAAGGAAAATTCTTGTCCAATCTTAGAATGTTCTGAAATTTCACTGAACATTCTTCACTACACCTTGAGTGGTCTGGGCCATAATGCAGTTCCTTACCTTCCAAAGAGAGCCCAAAAGGTTCCCCAGTGGCATGGTAATTCCACTAGAAGAAATATGGCTAATAGAAGAGAATAGTCATAGATCAAGGTTGAATTATGGGGTCAATTTAGGTAATGAAATATCCTGTAAGAAAACAACTAAGATCAGGGAGCATCAAGGATCCCACAGAAATGAGGCTGATTCTATTCTTCCTGATTAGATGCTGCAATGTGTCTTCAAAGAGTTATGAAGAGCTGCATCTTTTCTCATAATGTATGGTGGCTTCTGCAGCACTATGTGGAAATTCTAAATAGTAAGCTAAATAAAAGAAAACCATGAATAATTCATATGAATGGGACTCAGTAAGAATATATTCTGCATGCATTCTGTGCAGACTCTATGTAGACTTCGCGTCTTAGATGTTCACAAATGAACAAGTGTTCTAGAAGTTAACCTATTGTGTCACTATTATGTCTAGATTGCCAAACTATTACGTCTAGAATTTGGGAAAAAACAAAAGTGGATGATAAGCACTCCTAATTCTGTCCATGGAGTTACATGGTAGTACTGTATAAACTTAAGTTTTCATCTACTGCCTTCGTAGTACTGTATAAACTGGTTGGATGAACAACAAGTCCAAGGAAGGAACAGGGAGTGAAAATAAGATGGTCTATCTCCTGTTTTGTAGTGGAATTTGAAAAAAACATTGTTAATTGCAATATGCAATAAAACAAAGTTACTGATGAATTTCTGATTATATGTACCATACTGTGCATCTTATTTTTAGAAGCTATAATGGATTTTTCAGGATCATTTGTCTGAACAAGATTCAAGCATCACACATTCTTAAAGAGAAGATCTGCTGAAGGTCCCCCTTCAAGTGAAGGCGTGGGAGCAGAGCTGCAAAAGTATTTTGCCAACTAATCTTATAACATGAAATGTCCCTAACTTCTCAGCTTTTAGGAGAAGCTGTAAGAACTGGGCTGTCCTGCAGAGCAATGAGTATAAATGGTTTGAGAACTTGTCATAGGTAAGTAAGTAGGTTTATATTAAAATTAACTCAGTCATATAGATAGAAAAGGTTCAATTCATTTTTATCAACTTTTTATCAACTGATTAGTCAATTTCAGATTCTTAAGTTGGTTATTGAAAGTCATTTCCGGAATTTATGACTTGAACATCTGTTTCCAGAGCCTTCATTCCAGCATCTCAGTTCAATATAGTTTGAGCTACTATATATCAAAGTTAGTATTCTGGTGCTACCCCAAATCTACAGAATCCTGGTTTGTTAAATGTTCATGCATTGAATATGTTTTAATTTGAATTGAGAAGTATGTAGTATAAAAATTTCTACCCCAAAAAATGTACAAAGGAAGTAAACATTCTCATTGTTCATGTTTTCTCCAAGAAAGGTGGAGAAAGAACACCTTAGCAACAATAAAGCTACTAAAATAGTCTTGTGGATCCAAGTACATTATTTTATTGCAGCTGAATCATATCTTCCCTCTCTCTAGAGAAATATTTCTAGAGAGACCTCATGCTGAAAAATCATTTATCACTGCAGATCACAATTCACGCAACTATGGTAATGAATGTTTAACATTCACTCCCAATAATGTAAAGTTGAGCTTAAGCCCATGTCACAACGAACCAACGGATGCAAAGAGGATGTAAAATGGACAAAAAAGCTTGCCATCCATTGGAGAACACGATGTACTCACTGCCTCCGTTTTGCTTCCTCTCTATCCGTCCAGCATCCGTTTATTGACGTTTCATCCGCT
>BHFT01030337.1:10000-38608 GCA_004320025.1 Laticauda laticaudata | reverse complement strand
GATAATACCCAAAGGAAGCTGAACAGCACACACACACACACACACACACACATATATATATATATATGTAAATATCCTTTGATATACAGTAAGACAATACTGTGATCATTAAGTGTTCAGCAGAGTCACTATATATTGATTATATATCCTTATGTGAGGATTAGCATCTTTCTTCTCAATTTGTCCTTTCTGATATTCAGGAATTTCTTATTAATTGCATGGGATCAGAGTCCATTTTGCTAAGAATTGTCTTATTGCCTCTCATTGCATGACTATTTGAAGCCATGTGTTTGAAAACAGGTGCTGACCTTTGAAGGTCTATATATTTCTTTCAACTTCTTGCCTGGTTACCATTTCTCTTTTACTAGATGATTAAGTGTATTTTCTAAGTTCTGCTTGTTTTGGAGTTTAGTTTGCCATTTTAATCCTGTACTATTAAATATTGCATTAGATACTGCATTATAACATTGTTCATTTGACAAATCATTTCATATTGCCAAACTTTAGTACCTATACATTGTATTGTCAAAGCACTACCAGAATAAATAAGCTGTTTTTAAACTATTCTAGCCATTTACAACTTACTCTATCAGGAGCCGAGTAAGTAGTTAAATTAGTTGAAACAGAAATCAGAGCACCAACATAGCTGAAATTACATATGTGAAAGCAGCTGATAGAGCTACGCAGAGAAAAATTGTGAAACAGCTGGGAAATGCAAAACATGTATGGGCAGACTATAATCCAAAATAATGCCTCATGTTTAGAGGCACACACACCATGAATCAAGGTTAACAAGCAGCCAACTCAAGCCTGGCACATGTACTCCAGCTGTTCCTGACTTCAGCCCATGCACAAGTAGCTACAATAAGAGATTGTAAAACAATCGTTTAATACTCAGCATCAAAGAAAGAGTTCAGTTACTAATACATGCAAGATTCCCCTTGAATTCATTTTGCTGAATATTAATTTCTGGATACTTACTGATCTGAAATAACTGGACATTACTTTAAAAAGGCACAAAAGAGAAAATGTACATATCCAGTACAGGTTTAAGCCTCAGCATTTGAAAAGCAGCAGCTGGATATTATACATTATGATGCAATATACCTGGATCAGAAAAACCCAACTTAATCTTGATTTAGCTTGGAGATTTAAGTAATTTCTACATTGGATTCTATGAGCTGTCTTGAGGAAGGACAGGATAAAAATGTAAATTAAAAAAAAAATTGGATGAGGTATTTGGATCAGAAGGATACAGTTGTGAATGGACGATAAATATCTCATTTGCGAGCCTAGTTTCCATAGGATACTATATATTAAAAAAGGGGAGGACCCCAACATCCTATTGTGGCATAAAAGATATCCAGCCATTTCATCAACAGGGGATGATTTCCATTTTTTAATTTATATTTGAATATGAGTAATATTTTAAGTGTATCTGTGTTGTTCCTGATCACTTCATATTGATTACTGCAAAATAATTTATAAACACATCTTCCCCCAATGGTGCATGGCCTCTGATTTGTATAGGTAAAGATTGCCTTCCCATCCATGTTTTCCTGGAATATTTCCTTTCCCAACAATATGTAAAATTCCAAGGGATTAAGACAGAAGGTCTCACTTTAATTCCAAATACAAGCACTGCTTATTCAACTTAAATAATCTATACAATCTCCAGAATGTGTCTTTATTTCTACATTTTCAAAAACAGAAATAAATTCAATACACTTTCTTTTTAGAGAGGCTTGTTTTGGGGTTTTTTTTTTAAAAAAGCTTAATAAACATACCATATTTTTTTCTTCCTGTTTAAATATAAACAGAGTAGTCAAATACAATTTTTAAATCCATTCCATTTATAAACAGTAATACCTTCTCATTAAAATCTGGAAGATTTAAGAACAGTCTGTAGCAAAGCATCTTGCTGCACTATAGTTGTAATATGCAAGAACAGAAATATTTGGGAGATTTGAGCTAAGGATGAATCTTGTTTGGAAAATGTGTCCAGTTGTTATGTTACAATTCCATAAAAGTAGACTCTTCCAAAACAGTGGACTCTGAGTTACTAATTCCAACCAGAATATCCCAGCAGGTATTAGAAGCTGGCATAAACTAAAACTATGTTTACATAACAGACTGAACCTCTAACAAGTTAATCACATTTCAGTTTCTACACACTGGCTTAATGTAGCTTCGGTTCTTGGCTCAGAATCTCAAGGGAACTCACAATTCTAAGTAAATTGCATAAACCATGATCAAAGTTACTCAAGTAAAACAGCTTTGTCTTACCTCGATCATGCCATGAAATTTTTAGAAACAACAAGATCTGCAGGAACAAACTTAAGATTATGAATCAGTCATTTGCTATCATTTCAAAAGCCAAGATCAGAGCATTAAAATGTATAAACTCTGTTCACAGCACTCTAAGCTGATCCTGTAGCACAAATTATTTCATTTCTTCATCTCATTTAAATTTGCCAGATCAGAGTAACCAAATTCATCTTCCTATATCTAACAGTGAGCTTTTAGAAATACAATGATGACTAGACAACCAGAGAAAACCCAATAGCTTTCTCTAATCCTTCACAAATTTTAGTTCTTTGCATTATACTTTCACCATATTGCTCAGTAAGACATTTAAGAAACCTTACATCTTAGTCACTTACTTATAAGTACATCTTTCCCAACTACAAGTAAATATGTAATTAAAACTGCATTTCCATTTATAACTGGGCCAGCAAACTAAGCAAACATTTAGCATGAACAAGATTGAAATGCTGATAATTAAAAAAAAATTAAGATCTTAGGGTGGATAGGACACTATTATTAACTATGACATTTGTCACTTCCAGGCACTGTTTTTGGATGTTATTCAGCTTAGCTAGAACACTTTGCTTACAAAATAGTTTTGAACAATTCAGACTTCAGCCCAGTCTATACTTAGCACCACAGTAATTGTATAAGTTCAAACTGAAGTGATTCAAAACAAACAGGATATTAACATGGGGAAGAACATAGTAACCTGAAACCCAGTACTGTCCTACTCACAGCTAAACAACACCAATACACAGAAAGAAACCCCTAAGAAATGTTAACCGGCATCCAGCAGCAAAATATAATAACAAATAAAATGTTGTGCATTTCAAATATTTTGCATAGCTTGTAGCAACACATGTAAACTATTTAGAAATACTTCCATTCATTTAACTTTCCATATTTCTCCTTTTCAACAAAGTGATCATGGTTTTCAGACCAAGGAGGACGATATAAATGTTCAGACATTAGTTAACATTATGGCTTGAAGATTAAGCCATGAAGCCATGAATTAAGCCATGCATGAATGACAGTAACCATGTGGCTTGCTTTTAGGAGACATTTACCAGAGCTGCAAGTTTTAACTGACAGTGTGATTAGTTATGATAAAAGTTATAGCAGAGATTCACACTGTGAATTTCTTCCAATCCCAAACTTCTCATCAGATTCCAGGAAGATAAAACTGAACATCTGGTATATTCCCAAGTGGCTGCAGGCTTCTGTATATATGAGAAAAATGGAAAGGGCTTTCACTGCAACCACTCTCACTGAAAATTACCTATTAGGAAAGCACAATGGACAGTAACTGAGCAATAATGTGCCCCCTTTGAAATGTATAAGAGAGCCATTTTAATGTAGTGGCTAAGGCAGAAGGCTAGAAACCAAGAGACTGTGAGTTCTAGTTCTGCCTTAGATGCAAAGACAGATGGATAATCTTGGGCCAATTACTCTTTCTCAGTCCTAGTAAGGAGGCAAAGATAAACTACTTCTGAAAAACCTTGCCAAGAAAACTGCAGGGACTAGTCCATGGAGTTACCAGGAGTTGAATACTGAAGACAAGCGGGTGCATGTATGCTCATGCATGCATGTATACACACACACACAGAGAGAGTGTAAAATTAGGCAGGGATTTAGCCTCATCAGAAGTAAGAGTATAAGATAACTATCTTCGGCCTTTGAACAATTTAGCAGCCAGTATAATCCTAGCAGAGTCCTATAGAGAAAGCCAACAAGTTTCCCAATCATTCTCTTCGCCTACCAACATTGACTTTCTTCTTCAGAAAGAACTTTGGCCTGAAGATCCAACTGCAATTTCTAGCACGACTGCAAATTTTAGCTTAACCCAGTGTTTCCCAGACCTGGCTAAATTACCCCAACTTGGATAAAAGTAGTCTTTCTTTGGATAACAATGTACAAGGGCATTACCCAATTACAAAACAGGGACATCTAAACGGACTTAAAGTGTTTTACTTACACTAGGTAAAAAGGGCTTTCTGATAAATGGTTTTGTATAAAGAAGGAAAAGGTTTGGGAATGCAGTTTTATCATTCCTTCATTTCTGTAACTATTTGTATGGAAACTGATGAAGATTCTCAGGCATCCAGGTAAAGCTGTCTGAAAGTTAGGTCATGGCAACTGGACATCTTTTCTGTTTTGGTTTGCAACATTTCATTGCTCTTATTCAAATTAGCTTCTTCAGATTACTTGGATCCATTTGCACTATTTGGATCTGTTTGCACTACTTGATCTATTTGCACTGAACACTATCAGAGCCACAAATGTAGCCATAAGAAGGCAAAGAAACACCAGTGTAGGTAAAAACACTGCGTTTTTTTGTTTTTCAGATATGTTTCTTTTTTCCTTCCTTCTTGAATTAAAAGGACATTTTAAGTGGATAGTTAAGCATTTATGTCATTTGCTGCTCTGCTTAGTTTTAAGACATGCCTGTCAAGCCACAAATAAATAAGAATATGGAAAGATTTTGGAGTCTGTATTTCTTAAAGCATTTGCTAATATGTGAGCTGTAAATACAAAAAATAATATGTGGGTAGACAATTACAGTAGTGTATAAAAATCCTTTCAATGTTGGCTTCAGGATGAAGATAAAACCCTTTTTTTCACAGATTGTTTAATTGGCTTTTATTCTTGTTACTATTGTAGCTAAAAGAAATGAGGATCAGAAAGACTTGTTCCTATAGTAAACAGATAACTCTTAAGTCTTGGAAGAAACACAGGATAAGATTTACCTTTCAAAAACCAAAGCTACTTAGTTTTTCATCAAATCAGTCATCTTTTTAATTTTAACAAAACGAATAAAACCTAACTTTTGCCATACTCACTTGGCTGGCTCTTTTCCAAATAGTACTGTGGTTCAATACTGTTGAACTACAACTCCTAGCAGCCTCAGCCAACATGGTCAGTGATGAAAAGCTAAAAGATGGACTTTGGCCTTTGGCCATATTTGGAAGGCATCATTGGTTGAGATTTAATCCTTTTATGGGGTATCAAACCAAGGTTTAAAACTCTGGATTTGGGAACATTGTGCTTCTTTTATTTATATTGCCTGCTATAAGAAATAGCATGGGCATTAGGAAAGGCAGAATGAAAAACTTGTAGGTATCAACCAAAAATATTTTACAAGTTACTTAAGGGAGGAAAGGGGGTAAAGAATGTGGATTTGATCAAGGCTTTAAGAAGTTTCTACTTCACCAAAAGAAACATTTTTGAAATCCAATTGTTGTGCAGAACAGGCAAAAGCTGAAAATGTGTCAGGCTAAAGATTCCCCAACTCTGGTTTATGCATTCTACAAAATAAAAAACTATTATGGATTACATTTCTTTAGCAGCTGGCTGCATTTCTAAAACTTAAATCTAAAATACTCTGTATGCCTGTCTAGATTTACAGTTTAAATGAACTGAATTCTAAAAATTTTAATCTGTCCATGGCCAAAGATAACTAATAAGTTAAACAAAGATTTGTTTAACATTTAGTATCATTTTTCCTGAAACCTAATCCCTTTCTCTTAACATTGCTCTGTTCTCGAAGGTAGAACCAAATATATCCCTGTAGTTGAATAATAGGAAACATTATTATTATTCAAGACAGTCAGCTTGGAAAGCATTTTAAGTTTAAAATCTATCCAATTGCAAATAACAGCTTGTTTTATATAAGCTATGATGTGCAAAGTTTGAAGGGAACCTCTTTAGATTCAATGAGGACAATCTCAAGGGATGCCTAGAGAAAAGCGAAACTTGAACAGGACTTAGTTAAGATAATTGCTGAAAGGAGAAAACTCTTTGAAAACATGCCAAAGCAGTAGGTAAAAATATAAACAGACTGAAGCATGTTTAACTTTCATCTGGCCTGTGCCCAGTGATGCAATGAAATCATTTTAGACTCTAGGTTGAACGGTTTTTATGGGGCCACTTTTTAGGTAACAACATGCATTGTTATTTACTACAGAATGGAGGAGAGAGACAGTCTTGCTACCTCGAGGTGTTTTCCGTCAGCTTCTATTGCGCAGAAGGATGGGGGGGGGGTTNTTTTCCGTCAGCTTCTATTGCGCAGAAGGATGGGGGGGGGTTACGCTCTTTCCCCCCTTTGGACCCGCTGATAAGCCTATTAAAGGGCGCTCGCTCAATATCAGAAACAAACAAAACTTGGCACCCTATGTGAAACTCGACACCGCGCTCTCTGTCAGCTGGCTTCCAAGAACATGTTGCTGCTCCTTGGTTGACAGAAAGCCCGCAGTCCATTGACTGCAATCGGAGCAGTCAATGGAATGGCTGGGGCCACAATCTCGCGCCCGGATCACCTCTTCAGCCCAAAGCTGCTTCTCTGCAAGGGGGCGGATGTGCACCGTCCCCGGAAGCGAGCCAATTCTTGCCCTGGAAACCAGCTTCGCTTCCAGCCCAGGCAACTGGGGGAGAAGATTCCTCCACCTGGCAATGCACGATAACCCTCTCTCCCCTCTCTCCCCCAAGGGTGGGCTTCTCAATTCAAGCCTCGACTCCGAGCGGACCACCTTCCCCTCCTTACGGCGCAGCGTTGCGAAACCATCTTACCTCTCTCCTTCCCCCAACTCCGTCTCTTTCACACAACCTGGCCTCTTCCTTCTCTCCAGGGCCCAGGGTTATCTACTGCCCCGCTGCAAAGAAAAGAGGGGGGGGGGAAAGGCGCAAGAAAGTCCCGAGCCGGAAGAGCCACCTTACCTGGTCGACCCGGCTGCCAACCGAGCGCGGACGTCCGTCACCTGTCCTGCTGCTGCTGCTCCCCTTGCGTCCCGGTCCCGGGTGGCCAAAGGCGAGCAAAGGCGCGACTTCCCCAACAAAGGGAGAAACTTCTACGAGCCGCGCGCGGCGGCGGCGGCGGAGCAGGCAAAGGGCGCGAGCAGCTGGCGGGGGCGGGCGGGCAGCCTCGCCGGCGCCCAATGGGAAAGTTAGGTTCGTGCAGGAGCTGCCGGCGACCTGGCCTGCTTGCAGGAGAAGCTGCTCCGACCGACAGATCGACCGCCGGCGGCAGCAGCCCCGAACTGTGTGACCCCCGGGCGGGCAGGAGCGCCAAGTGACTTCGCGCTGGGACGGAAGGGGAGGGCTGCCGCCTCCGCCGCACCCTTGTCCTCCACACAGCACAAGAGCACGGAGAGGGCTGGAAATGCTTCCTCCCGGTGAGGGCGGAGACCAGGGGCGCCCCTGTCTCCCCCACCCCCTTCCCTGGTATGAATCAGGAAAAGAAAGGCGAGGCTTGATCAGCTGCTGCCCCGCCAGAGGGTTAATTTTATTGGGCAGCTCCCAGCGCTCGGGAGCGAAGGGGAGAACAAAGGGTTGCTTTGGGGCATGTCAAGAGCGCGTTTAGTTAAAGTGGCTTTCTAGCTCTAGGAGGTTTTCCCTGCCCCCTAAAGCCTTCTGCAGTGATGTACCCTCCGAAGCCGCCCTCGCTTCAGAAAAGGAGATCATAAAAGGCTTTATGTTGCCTTGGCTTAGCTGCTTTGAAAAAGTTCAGCAGGACCAACATGGGTTAATATTTCTAAAGCAGGCCTCCAGGAAATCTCAGGGCTTCTGGATTTCCAAGAGACTGTTAGGAATCCCAGGGCTTGAGGTTAAGATGCTGCTGGACTACAAACAAGTACATCCAGGAATCTACCCCTAGCCATGGTGGTACCACTGTGTGATTTGGAATCAGTCATTCCCTCTGCATCATAAGGGCAGCTTTCTAGAGTGATGAGTGTGGGAAATTAACATACACATATTGTGATCGTCAGTTGAGAATTCCCTCCATAATAATGTTCAACTATGAAAATCAATAGCTGAGTTGAACTGCTGTAACTCTTAATCTAACATTTTCCAATCCCAATTTTGGAAGGATTTACCTCTTGGAAACAATATGCGTTAAGTCTCCATTACTTTGCAAAACTGTGTCCTTCACACCCAAAGCAGTATATCAATTCTGTATGTACAGTAAACATATAACCTAGGTGTGGGACTTTGGCCCAAAGACATGCTTAACTATATTTCCTGTATCTACCATTTCTATCATACACTCTGGAACTCACAATTCTAAATTTGGGCAGTTGAGAACCATATCAGTTTCATGGGGTTGAACTAAAGCAATGTTTCTTGGTTTCTGTTTAATTGTAGTGTGTCTATTTTAGAACCCACCATAGTATTCATTTGTTCCGTATCTTAAAATAGCAGAAAACTTCAGACATGGGCAGACTCTCTCCCAAAAACAAATTTGATAACCTCAGGTGATCTTCGGCATTAAGTTGTTGGGTTAAGGTTATTGCACAAGGTATAAACTACACATGAAAATTAAATTTAGCCCAACTTTGATCTTTAAGTCATTTGATTGCTTTTAAATTTTTAAAGAAAGAAATTCAGCTATTGGCCTTCTTCATCTTTCCCCAGCAAAGTTGGGAATTGAGGATCTCCAGTTGATAATCCATCCCACTGGGCTACATTACTTATTGCACTCACCATTGACTTTTCTCAGGTGCAGGCAGCACACGTGCGAGTTACCATTTATTTCGGCTGTGCAAAAATCAGCCTATGCAGTGATTGGGCTGAGAGAGCCACAGTCCCTGCTTGAATGAAAACGTTGATGTTCTGTATTCTGTGCAGTGGTAGATTTTGTCTTCTGTACAGATGCAGATCAATAAACTCCACAAAACATCCATAACAAAGTACTTTTATTGGTTCATCAGGTATCCTCATAACTCACATTTGTGATGAAGTTCTTCTTTAATGACCAATCCTTTGCATATCTGTCTTGTAGGTAAAAAGATGGTTATCTTCTTTTTCCCATTTCATAGTAATAGAAGTAGAACAGTTACCATGAGTCGTGAGTTCAACCAAGAGTGAGGAAACTTCCTCCAACCCATTGAGGGTCAAATTTAGTGACCAATCAGGATTACAGATGTGGTCGTGACATGGACTTCATTTCCCAGGATACCTTAACTACATTTACCATTAAGGGGACAGCTCACAATTGCTGACTAACTATCCAATTCCCATACACTGGCTGGACAGCACAGTGGAGCTGACTCTCTGCTGCCAATCCAACATCTTAATGATGGGCATATTTCAAATCTCAGCACATATGATTAGTTTATTGGTTTATGGTCTAACTCAGTGATGGCTAACCTTTTCCTCGTCATTTGCCGAAAGTGTATGTGCATGAGCACATGCGTGCCTGCATTCATAATGCAATGCATGCATGACCCCCTGCACATGCCCCGCACATGTACACGTGACCTTCCGCATGCCTGTACATGTCCTCCACCTCCCTGCTCATGCACGTGCATCTCACGCATGCACGGCAGATACCCAGCAATCAGCTGGTTGGCGGGGGAAGCATGCTCATACGCAGTGGGTCTGTTCCCAGCGACCTCTCACGTGCCGGCAGAAATGGCTCTGCGTACCACTTCTGGCACATGTGCCATAGGTTCACCATCATGGGTCTAACTCAGGGGTAGTGAACTTTTTTATACTTAACGCCCACTTTTGTATCTCTATTAGTAGTAAAGTTTTTTCTAACTGCCCACCACAGTAATGGCGATTTATAAAGTAGGGGACAAAACCCTACCGCCCACCATGAAAGCTGGAACGCCCACTAGTGGGCGGTAAGGATCAGGTTGACTACCACTGGTCTAACTGAATAAATAATGGATAAATGTGTCATGCAAGTATAACCGGTATTTCTTTTACTAGGTAGTTATAAGTATCTTTCTTACTCCATTAATAGTAATATTTTTAATGGTATTAAAGATACAATTTAATACCATTAAAATATTTGTACGTGAGTATTAAATTGCATGAATTATGATACTCTTTCTCTGCCTAGTAAAAAAAATACCAGTTCAATATAGCATCTACCTTACTCCCAGTCTTTGATACCATTAAAGGTATTTTCACTTGAGCACTAAATTACCTGAATTATGCTATCCTTATTATATTGGACAATGTTGAACTTCCTTTGAGGAAGGAATCATTTTAGCAGCATTTCATATATTACCTGAATATTGGTTTAAAGGAAATGCAAATACTGTGGGTAATCATTTGGCCGGAGATTGGCAGAATTCCAAAATAAGATGACATTCTTAAAATTGAATATTCGGGCTATGTCCAAATGAATTCTTTGAAATATACAAGCAGAAAAAAAATGGGGCACCACAGGCTGGGTTATGCATAAAGACTTCCAGGGAAAACAATTCCTTTCATATACTCTCTCTTTGTGTATGCATGTATACACACACTTGCATATGATGTGTTTGTATCTGTATACACAATGCATACATGAATTAAGCATCATCAATAGGCTTCTCTGGGAGGGAAGTTTTGGAAGGAAGAGGGCCTGGTTAGCTATGCAGACAGATGCCTCCAGGTCAGCGTTGACTGCTTGCACAAGACTCTGCAATTCTCAAGATTTCTTAAGTGGTTTGCCATTGCCCATTTCCTCGGGCTGAGAGATAGTGGCTGGCCCAAGGTCACCCAACTAGGTTTGTGCTTCAGGAAGAAACTAACAGTCTTGTGGTTTGCAACAGGATACCTTAGCCACTACATTAAACTGGCTCTTTCTTGGGTATCTATTTAAATGCTTTTCTCCAATAGTCTGCTGTGTATTCTGAAGATTCTAGAAGAATGGGCTTTAATCAAATCACATTGTTAAAACAATTCCATCTTATGGGATGTCAGATGGGCTTCTTCTATGGCTGCCCCCTCCTCAGGGACAACATTCTTGTACTTACTTGCTCTCTCTCTCTCTCTCTCTCTCTCTCTCTCTCTCTCTTTCTCTCTCTCTCTCTCNCTCTCTCTCTCTCTTTCTCTCTCTCTCTCTCTCTCTCACACACACACACACACACACACACACACACACACAGATTCTGTGGATGTGGCTTGGGCGTGGAGGGGAAGGATACTGTAAAATTTCCAGTCAGAGGTGGCATTTGCCAGTTCTCTAAATTACTCAAAATTTATGCTAGCGGTTCTCCAGAACTGGTCAGAATCTGCTGAATACCACCTCTGACACGCACACAAACAAATCCACATAGACAGACCTTGTTGACTTTTAAGGTCTTGGAGATTCTTCATCAGGTCTTGAGGCAATTTGAGACTCCACTTTTGAAACTGATAAGATGTATGCATAGTGCTTCTAGTTGTTGATTCACCAGCATAGGCTGCCAAAGTGTTTTGTTTTGTTTTGTTTATGGCAATGTGTGCATTATTGGGAGACTTGAAAGGAAAGGTTAGAGCTCAATCATAATGGGGAAAATCTATGTCAACCCTGTCTACCCTTTTGGTTGCTTCACATGAAGCATATAATATAGTTAACATATGTGTATACAATACCACTTAAGGTTTATGAACTTGTGGGGCTGTTACTACCTCTCCAAGGCTACATGTGGCCCATGGGTTGAATGTGCCTGATGTATTTGGTTGCTAGGAGTCAAACACGGCTTTATGGCACATAATTAAAAAAAACAGCTGCTACCTGGAATTGCTGTGACAATTAACCTGCTTCACAATTGATTAAATGTGACTAAATAAAATGGTTTCTGGGGCAAAACCAAATGGAAAGAGGCCTTTGGTTTGCTCAGGTCTGTTCTACAAAGATGATCCTTCATTTGACAACTTGTCTGCTGATCGATTGTCCTGGCCAAGCCCCCAAAAGACCCACAAGAGTGATAGGACTGTGAAGCTGGCCCATCCACAATTGGCAAATGAATAAGAGAGGGAGCTAGGTTATCTCGTCCGTGCGCAGCGACGGATGAGAGATAGTGGGTTCTATTTAAACGATAGAGCAGCGGCCCCTTTTTTGCATTTCTGGATAAATGTTATGCAAATTGACGACGTCCTGTGTTTTTGAGGGTGGGGGGGAAGGAAGGAATTTCCTCCTTATTTTGTCTTCCCTTTTGAGCATAAATGACCAGACTCGAATCGCATTCGTTTCCCTGAGGAAACAAAGCATATTTCAGGCTGTTTCCTGAGAAGAGCGAGTTCCGTGGACTGACGTCCTTGCAACATCTTGCGGGTGAAAACCTGTTGCAAAATCCTTGTTCCAAAGTCACTTTGAAAAATGCTTCCTGACTCAGCAGCCGCTACGCTACGCTCGCCTCAGACCCAAATCGAAAACTGGCTGGCTAGCTAGCTTGCAGTCTAGACCACGGTTCAGATCATTGATTTCATT
This sequence comes from Laticauda laticaudata, assembly GCA_004320025.1. Classification (NCBI taxonomy): domain Eukaryota; kingdom Metazoa; phylum Chordata; class Lepidosauria; order Squamata; family Elapidae; genus Laticauda; species Laticauda laticaudata. The sequence continues at coordinate 26,112 of BHFT01030337.1, read as the reverse complement.
AAATCACCCGTGGTGAAGCCGCGGATCAGCCAGCCTGGTTCCCAAAGGGAAGTTTCCCGCCTTTCAACACTAAACCAGCACGCTTGCAAATTGCAAAGGCGAGCGTTGAGAAAAAGGATTTCCCTTCCGCTTTTCGAAGAAGTTGCTTTGTTCCTCCATCTCGATTTCGAGACTTACCTCTCCCTACCGGCAGCCCCGCGGAGTTATTAATTGCAAAGGCGCGAGCCCTTCTTGGCGCTCCTGCTGCAGCTGCTTTCAGAGAGCGACAGCCTGGCAGCCGACCTGGTTCGCCGGCATCCGTAAAATTGAGCCGCTGCCCGGCTTTTTTCCTGGCCCTTACTGCGTTTTAAAGGAACCGCGTCTCATGCTGACTTTTTTAAGGTGCAGGTTATGAATTGCATTCTACAGTGCTCTCTGCCTTGCAGCGATCAGACCTCGTAAAATGATTTAAAACAAACATACTTCTGCCTCGTATGCTCACAGGTCTTGCCCTGTAAATATATTTCGCAACATTCCCCAAAGACCCCTGGAATTCAGCTCAAAATATAGGCTTTTCTGAGAAAGTTCATGCAATGCATTTCACAACAGAATCTGTTGTTAAAACTCAGCCGCGTTTGTTCAGTTCATGATCTGTGCTATGCAAACCCGTAAAATTGGTTTAATAGAGAAACAATAATTAAGTTAGGCAAGGAGTAGCGTCACTGAGAGCCAGTTCGATTTAAACTTTTAATAGAATAGGACTAGAAGCAGATATTGAGCTCCGGTCCCGATTTAAATGTGGATGCCAGCTGAGTGACCTTGGGCCACTCCCTCTCAGCAGGGGATAGGCAAGGGCAAACCACTCCTTTGCTAAGAAAATCTTGCCAAATAAAATGTAGGGATTTGTCTGGCAGGGCTGTCTTAACAGCATTATGGGCCTTGGGCAAAGCGGTGTATTGGCGCCTCTACAACTACTCACAGGGAAAAAAAATGTGAATAGTCAATAAAATTAAACATTAATTTTATTGGCATTTCCAATAAAATCCGTGTCATTTAATAAAATAACTCCAATTAATAAGAAAATTGCAGTAAAATGTAATAAATATGTTGCTGTATTTATATTATGCATACACAGGATTAACATACGCAGATTAGTTATGCTTATGCACTTGCCCAGTTGGCCCCTATGCTTGTGGGGCCAATTGGGCAAGTGCCCACCACGTCCATGCGTTAAGACAGCCCTGTGTTCTGGCTGTTGCCAGGTATCAAGACTGACTTGAAGGCACCAATCAACCCCCAACCCCACCCCACCCCCACATATCATAGGAACACTGTAGCTTTAATCTCAGAATTTCTGCTATTTGCTTTCAAAGCTAGATATTTTCTCAATCTACAGAATGTGTTCAAATGGTAATGAGATGTTGGAAGTTAAAAGCCTGACAGCTATAAGAATTGCTAGTTCAGCCTTCCTATATAGTATTGTCCAGGTTTTAGATTTGAATATTTCTGAGTATGGTTTCCAGATTGCAGAAATAGCCAAAAACATTGCAAATCAGAGTCATGTGCCTATAGGCAACAATTCCACAGAGAAATTATTGAGTCTGTCATCTGCATCTTTATAACTGTCTGGTTTGGCTCTGCAACCAATTAAGACAGACACAGACTTCAACTTGATAATTAGAACCTCAGAAAAAACAATTATTACCAACCTGCCTTCCCTTGAGGACCTGTATATAGCACAAGTCAAAAGAGGTCTGTGAAAAATATCTACAGACGTATCACATCCTGGACATAAATTGTTTCAACTTGTACCCTCAAAACGAGGCTGTAGAGCACTGCACATCAGAACAACTGGATACAACTGAATGCCATCACTCTGCTAAATAACTAATTCCCACAACACTGTCAAACTACTTAGCAAAGACCCTGTCCCACTGCACTAACGGATGCAAAGAGGATGTAAAACGTTAAAAAAAGCTTGCCATAACGTATGCATCCGTTGTGTACTCATTGCATACGTGTTTTCATATGCTTTATCAGTCGAGGATCCGTCCACTGCGATTTAATCCGCACAAGAAGTTTTGAAGGCTGCAACAAGAACTTTGTTGAACGGATGAAACTTTCTGCGCGTGTACGATGGTAGAATCCGCGAAACATACAAGCAAACAAAACATTACTAATGTCCGTTTATCATCATTAAACGTCCTCGTGTATCCTCTCTGCATCCTCTGGGCATCCTCAGCAACTCACATCCAATTGCAGCTGAAAACGGAAAGAGGGAGAAAAGAAAAGGTACAATGGAACGTCTATACATCGGTTAGTAGCAGCGGAAAATAGAAAGGATGCCGTTTGCATCCGATATATTATCCACAGCGGCATCTGCTTTCTTTTCCTTTAGGCATATTGTGATGCATCCGCATTCATCCCTTATGACGTCCCTTCAGAATTCTCCCTCCGAACCCTTTCGGAGGTGTCATCCGCATTCCATCAGCTAGGCTTGCCTATGAAACATCGTTTTAAATCCCCGCTACAATACATACCTGCATATCCCGTTCTTTTCCGTTCTTTTCCATTCTGTTTATGCAAATTTTCACCACTTTTTGAAGCAGATGACAACAGATGGAGTCACCCCCGAAATTTTGCTTGTCCGCTGTGTCCTTTATGTATACGTTTTGCGTCCGTCGGCCAGTGGGACCTAGCCTTAAGACTGTATTAATATTCTTCTTCTCATCCTTCCTATTACCTATCTCTTCCCACTTATGACTATAAATTTGTTGCTTGTATCTTTACAATTTATATTGTTTATTTAGTATGATTTAATTGCTTATTAGTAACTTCTGACTATCATTGTGTTGTATCTTATGATTCTTGATCAATTTATTTTATTTTTCTCTTATGTGTATTGGGAGCATTTGCACCAAAGACAAATTCCTTGTGTTGTCCAATCACACTTGGCCAATAAATAATTCTATTCTATTAAAAAAACCACATCAATGTGAGCTGATTTTGAATTTTTGTCATTAAGCAAACAATCAAGGACTACTTATATGCTGCCTATTTGTGCAATTCTAAATTGCTTATTCCGTAGACATGTTAAAACTATCCCTGGAAAAAAAAATCCTGCATTTTACCCAAATTGCTGCTGTTAGCAAAACTTTCCTTATCCAAGAGCCTTATGGAAAAGAACAGGGCATTAAGTCAGAGGGTGGGCTGGTATATCCTCAGGGAGCAGACTGTTCTAAAATAAGAAGGCTGATGCTAAGAATATCATTCTCCAGGTCTGTATGTCTCTGGTCTCTGGAAAAGTCCTCCCTAAGCATCCTCTCTCTGCTGTGTGTCATCTCCTGGGTAGATTCTACCTAAACAAGGAGACATTCCAAAAGGTGCCCAAGCCATCTGGGGCTTTATTTTATTTTATTTATTACCTTTATTATCAGAGTACAACATGTGTACAATGAGATTGGCTGAGCCTTCCTTCATGCACCCTCCCCAATACAACTCACAGTGAGCACAGAAGTCCTTAACCCAGTCCCAATCTTATTATACTATGTGATCTTGTTGCACAATGTGCCGGCCCCACAAGTCTTTCATGCTATGTTGACATGAAATTATTTTCCATTCAGAAGTCTGTCAGCCCACGGGTAGAAACTGTTCTTGGGCCTGCTGATGTGACTGGCTATGCTTCTATATCTCCTACCCAATGGTATAGGAGAGTGAAGAAGTGCTGACTGGGANTGCTGACTGGGATGTGAGTCGTCCCTGAGGATTTTCCTCACTCTTCTAAGGCAGCAAGCCCTAGCAATGTCATCTAGTGATATCAAACCCACAATGTTTTGTGCTGTGATCACCACCCTCTGTAATGTCTTTCTATCCATAGCTGTCAAGCCAGCATACCACACCGTAATGCAATATGTAAGGATGCTTTCTATTGTGGACCAGGTAAAGGAGCTTTCCAACTCATCATTCTTCCTTGATATGAGTTTGGAAGCTTGTTGAGAACTTAATGCGGATCCTACAAAATAAGAGGCTATTCTGTTGAGTCAGTTGGTGCTGGGCAGCAGGTGGGCAGCTCCATTTTGGACCAGGTGAAAAGTAATTTACAATAGTGTAGAGCAGAATTTTTTTCAGTTGATGTTCTACAGGGGTTTGGCAAAAGAGAGTGATTGAAAAACAGTAGCGGTTTTTGAACGTCGCGCACTACATACACAGTGTTAGTACTTGCGGTGGTGGGAATTTTTGCGTGCCAGCCATGACTGAGATGGCTTTATTCTTTGTAAAACATGGATTGTGAAGGTTAAGGCCCTGTCACACTGCCCAACGGATGCCAAAAGGACACAACGGAAGAGAAAAATGTTGCCCATCCGTGTTGATCGCGCTTAAAAGGCTGAAAATTTGCATAATTGAAGCAGATAAACGGACGCGGGAGGACGCAGAACGGATGCAAAGCGATGCGGAACAGAAGCCCAGCAGATGGAGCGCATGGGAGCGGATGCAGGCTTCGGGGGGGTCTCAGCAAAGCGGACGCGGAATGGAAAAAACGGACGCAGTAATGGATGCACAGCGGATAAAGCGGATGCAGAGTGGAAGCTAGCGGATGTACAGCGAAGCAGAATGGATCCTGGAGTTAATTGCGAATTGCAGGGGTATACATTGCGCAAGCACCTCGGATATAAAGGGAAGCAGCTGCACATGGCCAGCACTTGGGGAAAGACCTGCTGCTTCATACATCAAGTCCTTGCCTGCATTGTCTGCCTTCCAGCCTTTCTGCCAGCCTTGCTGCCAACTTCTCCTGCCAGCCTGCCTCCCAGCCTCCTGGGCACCACCTTCCAGCCTGGCTCCCAGCCTGCCTCCCAGCCTCCTGGCAGGTCCCTGCCAGCCTTCCTGGCAGCCTGCTTCCAGCCTCCCTTCCACCTTGCTGGCAGCCTGCCTTCCAGCTCCCTTCCAGCCTTCTGCAGGCTGCCTTCCAGTCTCCCTGCCAGCCTGCCTTCCAGCCTCCCTGCCAGCCTCCCTGCCAGCCTCCCTGCCAGCCTGCCTTCCAGGCTCCTGCCAGCCTCCTGGGCAGCGTCCCTTCCAGCCTTCTGGCAGCCTGCCTTCAGCCTGCTTCCAGCCTCCCTGCCAGCCAGTCTGTCTGCCAGCTTGGTGCCTGCCTTCCTGCAGGCTTCCTAACAGGCTTCCTGCCAGCCCTTGGTGCCTGCCAGCCTTCCTGAAGCCTTCTGCCAGCCAGCAACCCCACAACCATGGGGAAGAAGCGCAACCTCAGGAACCTGCCGCCATCCCTGGCAAGAGGGACAGGGCCACCCTCCCGCCCCCTGGCTGCTGGGGCTTCTGCTGGGGCTTGCTGCTTGGGCTCGCTTATCTTATTGCTGGAGCTTCTTGCTCTAGCTGCTCCTGGGCAGTGGTGCTTCTGTCTGTCGTACTTTGGCTGAAGCTGCTCCTGGTCCTGCTGGTCCTGCTGGTCCTGCTCGTTCTGCTCGTGCTCCTGTCCTGCTCGTGTCCTGTCGCTGCTCGTGCTCCTGGTTCTCGTGGCTCCTGCTGCTGCTCATGCTCCTTGGTCTTGCTGCTGGTGCTTACTCTGCTGCTGTGATCCTGTCTTGCTGCTGCTGCTGCTGATGATGATATGATGACGATCCTGCTGCTGCTGCTGAATTGTGATCCTGCTGATGGCTGATTATGATCCTGCTGGTGATGCTGCTGCTGCTGCCTGCTGTTGGTGTGAGGAGCAGCCCTACCACCTGGGAGCCCTCTGATGAGGGCCCATCTGGTCCTGGCAAAGGGAGGAAGAGGCGTATAGGAAGGAAGAGAGGCCATACTGCATCAAGGAGGAATAGCGAGGATGAGGTGCTGGGAGTGGCTGAGGGAGAACGACTATCTGTTGGCGGAAGGACACCGGCTGTACAGGAACACCAAGCGGAAGCAGGCTGCTTGGAGAGAGAGGCGGAGAGTCTGTGGCTACACACCTGATGTTGCTCCTCGGCTGGGAAGCACATGCACACTTGGTACGGGAAGCTGCACCTCAAAAAATCTGGCCAGGCCGCGGTTAGCTGACGGACAGAGAGAACTATGTAATGGCCAAGTGCAGGTTCCTGGAGGGTGAGGTCCGCACCGAGGAGCACCAGGAGCCCATCTGTCTACCCTCTCTCTCGGCAGCCTGCTGCACCCAGTCCTCTTCCAGCCGAGAGGTCCATCCCGTCTCTCCAGCCAGGTTTCTGTGGAGGCGGCCACGGCGGAGAAACCCCCGGGCAGGTGGGAAAGTGTGTGTGGGAGACGCAGTGAATCCCTGTGTGATGACAATGGTGGGGTGAGGAGAGGAGACATTGAGTCCACCCGCTGCCGAAAAGCGCATTCCACCTTTATCACTCCGCCTCCCACACAGTAAGGCAGAGAGCCAGACGCAGGAGGGGCACAGCCCACTAATGTCCTGGTGGAGATCAGGACGACCAATCCGCACCAGCATAGGTCTCCTCTCTCAGAGCTGGTCCCCATCGATCCTCCTCCTCCAACCGCAAGCCCTTCCTCAATTACGATCAAACCAGACCTGTCAAGGAGATGCGCGAACTCCCCACCCAGTACCAGGTAGGGTGACAAGGAAGATGGATTCATCAGACTTGAAGTCTTACCACACCCTCACAGATCCAGATGAAACCTGCATCCCACCCAGTCCAGGTTTCTGCTCCTCACACCCCCCAGTTGATTTCCCATCACATACCAGTAGGTCACGTCAGGCTGCGAACTAGACACCATGGTTGCCGAATCCCACTATCGCTCACTCGAGTGGTGTTTACAGCGTACGGCATCGTATCTCTTTAAGTCACTGGTCCGCTCAAGGCCAGACAGACACGGGCAAGCCACTAATCACATTGCGATTCACAGGGTCACAAAGAGCATACGCTGTGGCTGGACACATCCACGACAGCACAAAGAATGCCCAAGGCTGGCGCATGTTATTCCAGCACCATCGGCCAGTCCTTCACCCCTCGGTCTTGTCATCACCTATGGCGCGGCCCTGCAAGCGACTGACAGCCTACCATGACATGCTCACCCTCCTGATATAGCACAGCTAAGACACGAAAGACCCTTAATAATCTTCAACAGAATTCACCACCAGAGCTAGGCGTATGCGTAAGTAAACACAGGTGTACCTTCAGTACTTGGGACTGACAGGCTCCCAATGGCATGGATATGCAGGAAGCTTACTCAGCGATCGCGGTGTAGTAGACAGACTCATCCGAACCTTCCTCAACACAACCTCCCCTGTTATCCTCTCAGGTAGGCCAGGCCACTAAACTCAGCAACACCTCAGACCAGTACACTTGCAGTAGAAGGAGCAGCACCACGTCAACTCGAGCACCTGCAACCAAGCTATCATGAATAGCACGCTTAGACTGGGCACACAAGCCTCTCCGAGATGAGAGTGAGCTCAAGGAGTGGTGAGAGTGACGAGAGATCTGGACTCTTGAAAGAGCTGATATTTGTGGACTTATATTTGTGACGCTTTCACTGGGGTCATTTTTGTCTGATGCGTGTGGGTGTGACGGGAAGGGTGATACGGCTGGTGATGGGTTACTTAAGACTGTGGATGGTGTTTTAGAGATAGCTGTATGCATAAAATATTGGTAGGAGTACGCTGTTGGTTATGGCCGTGCTTATAGGTGAGTACCTGTGGGATTATGGTGAGGGATAGCTGATGGATGCACAGGGCATACCCGGAATGCGCACTAGAATAAATGATCCTCCAGTGCTAAAGCCTAGTGGGAACTGAATGGTCCACCCTTTCCAATGGCACCCCTATGGCCCTTCATTTATCAATTACAATGTTAGCCATTGATCCACCATATTGAACACAAACACATACTCTTTTATAATACGCCCATGTTCATTGTAGGCCAACCAAACATACATGGCACAATGTGCTATCTCGTGTTGTGATGCGAGACAGTACTGAAAAAGAGAAAGCATCCTTTAAGCATCTTAACCTCCTTGGTTCATGGCAACTCCACCGCATCAACAGCTGAGGGTGTAGTGTGCACCAGAAGGTTGTCTCGAGGAAACGCTCTGCGCGCTGAAAACACTAATCGCTCACGGTGGAACTCGTTAAATGTCAAGTGTGTGGCCCGGTAAGAACTATCTCACACTCTCACAGAATGGTTGTCGATATAATCATGACTTAAGCCCGTTCCATCACCTATTCCCTAGTAGAATCGACATATACAAAACAGTTTGGTTTAGATACGCACACATAGTGACCACTTGACTAGAACCGAGAGTTCTCGAGCTCATATTATGCCATGTTTCTGAACAATGGCAAAAGACGGAGAAGGTACTTGCGGTAGTCGTAAACCCTTGCAGTTTAGTCGGCTATTCTGGATAGGTGAATTGTGCAGGATGGCAGCAAGGCTTCCAACTATAACCCATGCATGCTTCCGGATTTTGGTCTCTTGTGGCGAGTGCTGCAGGAATTGATGGCGTCATTAGAAACGCTTACCTGGAACCTTGTTATGGCAAAGGGGATGGCCACCTAAGCCGATTTAACTCAAATACCAACCTACTCGCAAGATACTTAAGCACCTGGGACCAACGGTGACCATTAATATGATCCTCTCCTTCTACGGACAGAGGCCACTGTGTACTTGGACTAGTAGTCACGATGAGAATTGAGGCGTCATCCCTATTTCAATTTTGTGGAGAGGAGAGATTAGTGTGTTAGGGGCTAAGAATTGTGCGCGTTCAACACTTCTCACACCTGTACTGAAGGTATCCAGAGCAAAAAAATGTGAGGGCAGCCATCTTGTAGATCCAGGCTTGATTTGGTGCTAGACTCAGTCGTGCTTCCTTGTAGATCGGCAGGGAGTACTGGATTCTGGGTGGAGAAGTCGACACTCATGGAAGGTTAGACTATTCCCACAGTATGGATTAAGATTGAGCATTGATGTTAAAAAAAAACTAAGGCAAATGGCGAGAATGTCTTTGAATGAGATGAAACAAAGCCATAGATAGGCTGGAGATGCAGTATACTGGGAAAGTGAAGAAGCAGGAGCGCGTGTGAAGCACTTAGACAGAAGAGATTAAGAGGAGATCAATCGTAGATGGCCTACATTATAGATTCAGTGTATAACTCAAGGCTCTCACGACACAATGGCAAGAAGGAGGGGCGACTGGGCTAACTGCAGCACGTCTCTAGGAGTTGTTCGAGAGAAATGTAGGTATTGAGCGAAGCAGTTTTGAATGAAAAATTCCCAAGATGACAGAGAAAGAAAATACAGAAGCCTATTTTACCCAATTCAAAACAGTAGCTACCTTCTTTATGAATAACTCTGAGAGTGTAGATGCTTAGCCTAGATAAGCAGTCGTCGATGTTTCAATGGGAAACTGGGAGAGTTTCTAGCATCCCGAAACCTTTGAATTCCGAACAACTTCTGATATGTCTTTCCTTTAATACCGAGAAAAGTCACCCTAAATTCCTTGTGTGCTTTTTTGCTGCGTATTGATGGCACGTCGCATCTATCGGCTTTGCCGCATTCAAGTTGATTGAATTGCAACTCATCCCAATGGAAATTACTTATAACATCATCTTCTACTAGACGTTGAGGAGGTGGATAGGAGCAAGAGAAGATTCACATATAGCTTCTTAATACAATGTTTAACCCGAGTGACTACAAAGCTCCATCGCAAATATTCCTATTCTACTCCTTTACTTCGCACAGCTGAGAAAGCGAATTAACCTCTAAAATTCTTCATAGTCTTGCCTGCAAAGTTCTCTGCTCTCATCCTTGTCGTGCGTTACGTATAGGATTGGGCCATATATCATGTGAAACACCTTATGCTGCTCTGACAACAAAAGCTATGTGTGCTGGGCCGCCCCTCACGCCGTGCTGCATGCTCCTGTAGGTGGTCCCTGAGGCCAGGTGGCGCAGCAGTGTAGTGTCACCTTGAGCCCAGGTTTCCCAGGCCTGGTCGGAAGTTGGTGTTTGTGTCTTTGGTCAAACCTGAGGTGTTCAGCGCGAACAAGTTAATCAAACATGGCTGGAGCATATTCATTGTAAAGTTCTCGAACGCCCTGAGGTAATTTGCTCCTGAGCTCCACCATCAGGCTTGTCGTAATAGTACGACTGTGCTCTTTCTGACAAACGATTCTTTGGAGCCAGACTTTTTTTGTGGTGCCTCCTTTTCTCTCCCGTCAGGTATTGCTTCACAGAGGACTGTAGATGGTTTTGCAGTGTTGCAGAAAGGCATGTTGGCTGCAAGTAAAGATTTTGTCGCAATCCACGGGTGGACATGACTGGGGATGCTGTGGAATGTAGCAAGAGGATTGATGGTTGAGGCTGCAGATTGTTGCGACAGCTGGGCCTGCTGTGCGCGAAGTGAGATGCAGTGCGAGTTTTGCTCCTCCTTTTGTTTATAGGGCAGTAACTAGGGTCCTCTTGCTATTCCTCTAGGCATCCTCTAGGCATTCTGTAGACTTCCTTCATAATCCGAGATAGGTTCCCCCTGCTGCTGAAACGTTTTTTCCGATTTAAAACGCTTTGTTTCGTTCTGCAATCGCATAGGCATCCGTTCTGGCATCCGTTCTGCGTCCGTTTTGCTTCCTCCCTGCGTGCCGGCACGGATGCGAGTTGCACGTGGGATGGCGCGCACGCCTAGCGGATATAGCGGATGTGTAACAGATTGCAGAACGGCATGAGGTAGGGATGCGGAGTATAGGATGCAGAATGGCATCGCCCATATTGGATGATATTTTCCGCCGCAAATAGTTTAGGCAGCCCAAAACTTTTGGAGGCGATGAAACGTCAGATAAGAGACGGTGCTGCACGGATAGCAGAGGAAGCCAGAACAGAGGCTCTCAGTAAGTGACACGCGTTTTCAAACGGATGGCAAGCTTTTTTGTCCGTTTTACTTTCTCTTTGCATCCGTTGGTGCAGTGTGACACGGCCTTTAGATGTGAATTGTATTGTGAAGCTTTTATATTTTGACTTTTTACTTAAAGCAGGAGTTCCTTGAGATCTGTAAATTATTTCAAGGCTCATCTAGGATAAGAAAGTTGAGAAGGGTGATTTAAAACCTTTTCCCCATGTTTTTATTATCTGGAGATCAACGTGGCAAGGCAGAAGAAAATGAGAAAAAAATAAATTTAAAATTAACAGGTTCTAACTTTTTACATCAGTTTTGCAGCCCAAACTGCTTTCTTTTTGCTCCTTCTCAGGTAGTCCTTGACTTACAACAGTTCATTTAGTGACCATTCAAAGTTACAACCACACTGAAAAAAGTGACATGACCATTTTTCACACTTATAACTTGCAGCATCCCCAGGACACGTGATTTACATACAAATGCTTGACAACTGGTTCATATTGATGATGATTCGCTTAGCAAAGGTAACAAGAAAAGACGTAAAATGGGGCAAAACAAATTTCTCGCCCAGCAACCTAAATTCTGGGCTTAATTGTGGTTGTAAGTCAAGGACTACCTGCACTGTATTCCCCCGTTTCTCTGTATGTGTGTGTGTGTGTGTGTGTGTACACACACACAAAGAGTAATGAATCAAATGCATAGAGCTTAATGAATTCCAACTTTTATAGTACAGTCCAGAGATGGTATTCAGCAAGTTCTGAGTAGTTCTGGAGAACCAGTAGCAGAAATTTTGAGTAATTCGGAGAACCGCATATACCACGTCTGACTGGCCCTGCCCCCATCTATTTTCTGCCTCCAGAGTCCCAGCTGACTGGCTGGGTCTTCTTTTGTTGCCTTGGATAGGAGAACGGAGCTGGAAAGCAGGTTAGTGGGAGAGGGAATGAGGATTTTGCAGTATCCTTCCTCTGCCTCGCCCACCAAGCCACACCCACAGAACTGGTAGTAAAAAAAATTGAATCCCACTACTGCTACAGTCATGCGGTCATGCGGTGACCAGTCATGCGGTGACCATTTGTGGCAATGGTCCATTCCAACAGCAAAAAATTGCCAGAGACATTAAGGATTGGTGTTTAGTTGCAAACATAACATTCAATGTGCATCATAAGGACCCATTTAAATCTAACAGCTGCTAGTGATAAACAATATTGTGTTTATCAACGTAGGAACAGGATGCCCAATCAGCCTAAATCTTTAAAGATTATAGTAATTCATTCACTATACATGTCTATGGAGATTCTCAGTCATGATTGGATCATGATTTTCCCAAAGGTCCTTTTTTTTCAAGAGGCAACTGGACTTTCTGGTTTTTCTTTGAAGACATTTTACTTCACATCCAAAAGCTTTTTGGATAGAAAGCAAAACACCTTCAATGAAAAATCAAAAAGCCCAGTTGCCTCTTGAAAAAAAGCACTTTTGGAATGCACCATACATATCTATATATATAAAAGCGAAATACCCCTCATGTATCATCACAAAATCTGCAAAACTGTAAAGCCTACAAACTTGAAATTTGGCACATATGTTCCTCTTGGCTACCAGGTGCTCGCTAAGAAATAATTTTTTGAAATGACCACCAGACCATTAGATTTCATATATTATTCTGATTAGCACAGCAAACACTGTTTCACTTTCCAAACAGCCCTCAATTCTCTCACACACTGACAGGATGCTAGCCTGATGAATACCAATGGATACGAGGAAGAGGCAGACATTTTCCCCCTGATTTTCCTCCCCCAAAACTAAGCTCAACTGCATAGTTTTGTAGTAAAGCACGGGTATCAAGCTTGTACCAGATATGTCCTGCTCTATTAGTGAATAAAGATGAGGAAGGACATTTAATTAAAAGTGGGATCTTTTGACCTTCTCCTTATGGCCATTCTAGAAGAGAAAGGGTGTACAAAGGGCCCAGAACTTTGATGCAGATCATTAGACTGCAAACCATAGTTTACTGCAAACAATGCAGTATCTTGCAACTGGAAAAATGTTCAGGACACAGACCTGTCTCCTTGGGAACTGCAACCATGTATTTTGCTTAGGCAAAGATTCCTCCGTACAGTCTGCTTTCTAATAGTAGTGCAAGGGAGCTTTTTTTAACCAATATGAATGAAAGAGTTCCCTACCTATATGGATAGTTGTTGACTTATGACCAATCACTTAGTGACTATTTGAAGATACAGATACATCCCGAAAAGCTACTTATGGCCTGGTTTTGAAGTTCTGACATTGAGGCAGTCAACAACCGGCTCACATTTACGCTGTTTGCAGCATTCTGCAATCAGGTAAACACAATTGATAATTCTGCCAGAAACTGGAGTTTACATCCAGTTTCTGGTGAAACCCAGCCCATAGCATACAATGGGTTCACTTAATGACTGCTGGATTTGCTTAATGATTGCTGAAAAAAAAAAAGGTCAAAAAATCAGGTCTAGTCACATTGACTTGCTTTATGACCATTGGAAATAACGACTGTAATTTCCAGGCTCAGTCATGGTCATACCTCAAGGACTACCCATATCAACCTCAGCAACTTAAAGATCTTCAGAGTTCAAATCCCAGAATCCTCCAGCCAGGGGAAATTCTGGGAGTTAAAATCCACCTATCTTAATCACAGCTTTTGTATTCAGCTTTTCCACTAATAATTATACAATTGCACCTACTGGAATTACTGGAGGACAAAGAGCATTATACTATAGTCTAATGTAGCTGGAGAACACTACATTGAAAAATTAAATGTCAGAAATCATTTATTCCTATGACAAAGTTTAGGCTGGATTCAAAGGTTCAAGAGAAATGCTAAATTATACTTGCTTTAAACACAGGATATTATGGTAGATAAATTTGGCTGTATTAAACCATATACATACATGTATATATCTTTATACATACCCCTTAATTTTTGTTTGACATTCTATATCTGTTCAAAGTCCATTTGCTTTGTATCCAGTATTCATAAATGGTAAAAGAAGATATTGTCCTGTGCTGAAAAGATGATTTTAGCTCAAGATTTGTACATTCTCAATTAGCTTCTTGGAAATGTCAAGAAGCTAAGCAACCCATATGGGCTTTCAGGGAGGTGGGAAAAGCTATGGGACCTATTCACTTTCAGAAGAGCAGATCTGGAAAGAGCAAACATCTGCTAATTAATTTATGAGTACCTGGAATTGGTCCAGGGATCGAACAAAACACTGGATTTGCATTATAATTTTCCCTCTTGAAAATCTCTACAGCAAAAGTGCATTATCTTGAAAGCCTTGCATGTAGTTTCAAAAGCTCCCTAGAAGTGTGAACAAACTGTAGTGTTGATGTAACAGAAGGAACCAATTTTTACATAGATACTGAGATGGTTATAATAATTTTAACATTGAGTTTCTCAGTTCTTAAAAAAAAAAGACTGGTTTAAATATAAAACCAGTGGGGGAATATTCATTTTGCAAAAATTTAGTCTATTTATAAGTCCTACTTTGGTTAATAAGAAGAGATACTGTTAAGAACCTTAATAGAGGACAACAAAACCTACCATGCTATTACCTCCTTCACTGAAATTGAATTTATTACTCATTTGTAGCTTGTTCAGCCTGGAACATCACAAACTTTTTCAAAATAGTTCCTCTAACAATTTTTCTTAACTTGCCTGCAGAAGATGTGGCTTTTCGAAGCCTAGCACTGAAGTTTCAGTTCAAGAGTGTCAGATTGCTGGAGTTATTGGTAACTTCTGTTTTTCATAGCCAGAAAGAAAACCCCAGATGCACCTATTAAGCAGAACTTGTAGAGCAATATAAGCTCCACAGTGAACCAGTAAAAATAAATGATATACCTGAATGGATCTTGGTTTTCACAGACAGGAAACAGTCGGTAGAGCAGATAAATCTTTATGAATCTGAAAAATGATGGAATTTTTGGGGGGACTTAACTTTTCTGGATAATACAAGACAGAAAGGACTGGGGGAAAAAGGTGAAGAATCAGGGAGGATGGAAGGATTTAAAGTGGCTCAGCAACAGTGCTGTGCCCCAGGGGACATGTTGCACAGTTCAGTTATTTAATTGTAAAAGAGGAATGAATATCCTGCAGGCTTCAAACAATAGCTGGTCATGAACTTTCCTACGACTTTTTGAACCATAGCAAAGATTCCAGAGGATGGTACCATATTCTGGAGGAAAAAAATACAAACATGGCAGTGTGTGGTTAAAATAAATAAATAAATAAATAAATAAATCAATAAATCAATCAATCAATCAATCAATCTTGACAAGAGGCAGAGAGAGGCAAAAAGGAAAATCTTTTCCCTACCAAGAGAAAAGCTGATAATCCACCTAGTGTTATCTGTCCTGATCATTGCTCCTGTTCCCACCAATAGGTGGACTACTGACATTAAGATTGGACTATATTCCAAAGGTGCTTTTTTCAAAAGGCAACTGGACTTTCTTTTCTTTTTTTTTCTTTTTTCAAAAGGCAATTGGACCTTAAAGAACTTGTGCTTCTGACCTAAGAAGCTTCTTCAGTTTGGAAAGTGAAGAAGCTTCTTGGATGAAAAGGCACTTTTGGGACAACCATGACCTGGATGACTGAGAAGCATGAACTATATCCACATAAGCACTGAATGATCTGTCACCATTATGACAAACAGGGTGGACTTTCATACTGCAAGGAAATGAAAATGAAGAGAATATGGAAACCATATTTATTCTTTGGAAATGGAGAAGTTGGTGGTGGTGTCCCACTTTCTAAACAAATTAACTTGCCACTCTGTGTTCTGTGCACTCAAGAGATCTAGAGAGGTCATAAGAGATCCCTGCCTTCAGTGATATTTAGAAACCCTGAAGCCATCATAACAATATAACTGATATAAACCATTTAACAGCCCTTTAGGGATCATACTGATCTAATTGAGGAGGTGGTTCCATCTGAAGAAATTCAGGAAAATTTAACTTAAGAACGCTAAAACAAAAAGTAAAAATGGAAGCTTCCGAAGGTGTGGAGATACCGTGTAATTGCAGTCACTACTCAGCATTTTTTACCTCCCCACTTCTGGTGTGTTTGGAGTGAAAGCTCTCAAATTTAAGAGACGGAAAGCTAAAAACTTACTTCAAAATTCCTTTTTCTCCTTTTTTTACTCTCTTTTTTCTGTGTACATTTGCTCATTTTTTTTTCTTCTTTTTCCCTCATCATCTGGCACTATGATGAACTATCTTTCCTTCTTTACTCTCTCTTTATAATGACTATAAATATG
>BHFT01030337.1:0-7500 GCA_004320025.1 Laticauda laticaudata | reverse complement strand
ACCAATATACCAAAAGAAACACAACAACCGCTACCTCAACGCCCAATCCCACCACCACCCAGCACAGATAAATTCCGTGGCGGAAAACACTAATTTACCAGAACCAAGACGACTTGGCAGATAAGACACATTATAAAGACTGACTATGCACCCTGACTGAATATTTGACAGCCAATGGCTTCAAAAAAACAAAATCACAAAACAGCTAAACAGCACAAATGTAAAAGTACCCGCGAGAGCCTTAAAAAAAAACAAATATATACATAATAATATATATTATATATATAGTATATACTATATATATACTTATTATGTATATGCTAATATATATATATTGTTTCAGCTTTGTTCGGGTATTAGCCCACTTCGATTGTAGTTGCTGCTTTTAAAGTTATGTAACAATGTTTATTCAAGCAGAATCTCATCGCCATCTCAGGCTTTGTATTGTGTTCGTCTGTTAATGATGTGACAGTTATTACATGAAGTTATGTATAGAGCTGAGCATAGACCTTACAAAATTATATATGTGATTTAGAATTTGTCGATTTAAAATAATACAGTGATAATATTTTTATATATAAATTACTTATACTCCAGTAACAATAAGAGCACAGCTTCAGCAGATAGACTGATTAAGTAAATAGGATATTGGTCAATCCTAATACGAGATTCTATCACTGATGTTAAATTTTGGGATAATATAATTAATATAGTGACAACAGCAGAACAAATCTTAAAATAAATGACTTTCCACAACTACTAACAGCTCGTTGAAAAACTGGAAGAAAAGGTCACCCCGCCGTTAACAACCTATGTCGGCAACAGCTTCGCCCATGGCATTAAAAAACATAGAAGAAACATTTACCAGTGGAGAAAACAAGCTAACATCTTGAATTGCCAACATCTAATGCAATTTGCTGACTTTACAGGAATCTATGACGAAGCTTGCAAGAAACAATGATGAAAAACCATTAACTGTAGACAAGAGCAGATATCAATGAACTTAAAGGGAGATGGGGAAATTTAAAAGCAAAAATGAAAGCGGATATCTCCAAAGTAGAGGACAAATATGGATTTATTACAGCAGGCCTTGGAGAAAAATGAAGCAACATAAAAGAGATAGAGAAAAAGGACTGAATTGAATCAAAAGGATATTAGAAAGTAGAATGAAGAATTAAAGAATGTGAGTGAAAGAAATGGAGGCTCACTGGTCTACCTAGAGATGACAGGCTGACCTACATACTTGAGATTCCAAAACTGTTAGATGGAATCCAAAGAAGAAGAACCCTGGAACAACTCAATGCGGGGAATACTTGGCTGGACTATTGGAAAAGGATAAAGATGACATCTTAAGGGCAGTTTGATGAAGTTCACAGGCATTAGCATCGAATTATGTGAGATGGCCACAATTAGCCCAGAGCGAAGTCCCACATTACAATTTGGTGAAGAAGGAGTGTCCGGGATTCACTATATAGGATGTCAAGAGATGAACAATCACATATCAAACGTAAAGAACGTCTTGATTCTCAAACAAATTACAAGAGATAAGAGAACCAAAGACGGAGACTAAAGTTCTTAGCGGCTTACCTAAATCAGAAAAGAATCAATATTTAAATGGTAATCCCAGAGGGGGGATGTTAGTTTTTGGAATGAAAGGAATTAAAATAGACTGCCATGGAAAAGCCAGGAATTTTTATGAGCGATTGGTAGGTCCGGAAGATAGAGCAGTAAGGAGGAACTGCGAACAAGCTCCCAGGAAGATCAAGCTATCATAAGAACACGAGATGGAACGTTTAGGCAATCAAGGAAATACTCATTAAACACAGGAGAGAGAAGAAAGTAGGACACATCTTTCAGGCACAAGGAGAAGACCCGGAGCCCATACAAAGACAAGAGCGAAACAGAATAATTAAAATGGAAGAGAAAGGAATTTCACTATCACATTTAATATAAATGGGATTTAACTCAACGATTAAAAAGGAAAAGGGACATAGCTAAACTAATCAAAACCCAAAATGCTGATATAATATAGCCTGCAGGAACCTCATACTAAAGGAAACAGATGAAAAATACCTTGAATGTCTGAACATTAGGGAATCTATTTACCACACCAGCACGGACCATGAGGGAAAAAGAAAGGGATTGAGTATATGTTAAAGAGGATTTGAGCAGCATTTAATATGGTTGGATTCTGAGGCGAAGATACTTGAGTGGTGCAGGATCTGGTTAAGAGCCATCCCAATTCTCTTAGTGGTAATCATATGCCCCGAACAGAGAATTAAAAAGAGTTTTTTATAGCAACTTTATGGACAAAATGTACGACATTGGAAAAAAGGAAATATATGTACCATAGCAGCCTTAATTCTATTGCTGATTATCAAAAACCAAAGGAATGGGGGGAAGACAAGGGGGGGAAAGTGAGCTTCCCAAGATATTTGGAAATGGACTGAAGGAGCTTAAATTGATTGATATATGGGAGGAAGATTCCACATTCCCAAGAAAAAACAATTTACATTCTATTCAAAAACCTCATCAAATATGGACATGAATTGATTATGGCAATGGATGATGGGGAAATAGAAAATGAGATTAAAAGGGATTGAAATTTTACCTATGAAATGGGCAGATTCACAATCCAATTTCAATAATATGGAAGGGTAGGGAAAAAACCCAAGAAAAGATGAGGTTAAATACTCAGTTATTAGCAGAAAAAGAAACACCAACAAACTCATCCAAGTAGGAATTAAATTATTTTCTTAAAGAAATGATAATGGAGCAACTATGAAAAACATTTGGGATACAATGAAGGTAGTTATAAGAGGTATACACAATCTCTTATAACGCCAAGAGGATAAGGAAAAATACGCCCAGTCAAACAAATAATAACAAAAAATTAAGGGAATTAGAACTCAACAACAGAGTACCCCAAGGGAATCAAAATTGCAAATCAGAATAATATATAACTAAACATAAACTGAATTTCAATTGAACAGAGAAAAATGATTATAAATTTGAATTCAAGCTAGACAAAACTTATTTTGAGCATGCCTACCTAAGCCAGGGAGATGGCTATATTATAGCTGAAAAAAAAAAGGAAAGAAAAGAGAACTTGATAATACAGCTAATAGATGGAAAGGGTATATATAACAGGAGAAGAAACAGAAAAAAGAAATGTGTGCATAAGTATTTTGAAGTTATATTAAAAAAGAAGAGTTACGAAGATAGAATAAAGGAAATTATTTAGATCAATGTGAAGGATAAAGCAATTGGGGAAGAAATGGAAAAATATAAACAATTATTAACTTGGTATTGAATTGAAATCAGCAATAGGAGAACCAGAAAAACAATAAATCCCGGGACCAGATGGGATTCCAGGAGCCTGTACAAGGCCAGTAGCAGAACAAATAGGACCTCTTATGGTGGACAGTTTTACTATGTCTTCAATTGGCAGCCAGGATGCCGGACTCATGGAGGGGGGCATTGATTTTTCACCTGATCCTGAAGGAGGATTCGGATTCCCCATAATGTACCATATTATAGGCCGGATTTCACTGGTTAAAAATACTGATTTAACAAAATATTCACTTCTATTATAGCAAAATTTAACTAAAAAAAAATATTAAATGAGCATATATATGAAGATCAATAATGGGACTTTATCTCCCGACCAGACAAATCAGGAAAACTTTTCAAAGAATAGTACTGATTTTACTAGTACTATTCCAGTATTCTAGTACTAGTCTAGAATTTACATTGAACCCCACCCTGAAAAACAAATTGCACTTATATTTTTAGATGCAGAGAAGGCCTTTTGATAATTTAAATATTGGCAATTTTTAACCCAAAACATTATAATATGAATTTAGGCACCAAATTTTAGAAAATTATAACAACCATTTTATGATAAACAACAGGCTAAAGTATTATAATAAATGGGGGAATATACCTCCCAATAAAAATAGAAAGGGTTAGGACAGGCTGCCACTCTCACCCGTGCTCTTCATATTATCATGAGAAAGCAATTACCAATGTGAAATAGACAGAACCCAGACCATAAAAAGACTAAAGCTTAGAAAGAGAATATAAGTTGCGCAAGCATTTGCGGATGATTGATTTTTTCTTGAGGAACCAATAGAAAGAAGACCAAAAATGAATAAATGATTGTGAACAATTTGGAGCAGTAGCAGGACTTAAAATTAACAGGAAGAAAAACAAAATTAATGAGTAAAAAATTTAACAGAAAAACAGAAATAGAAACTAGAAGAAAGTTATGGGAGATTACAAGTGATATCAAGTTAAATTACTTAAGCCGTCCCACTGCACCAACGGATGCAAAGAGGATGATAAAACGTTAAAAAAAAACCTTGCCATCTGTTGAAAAACGCGATGCATCCTTGTGTACTCACTGCATACGTGTTTCATACACTCTATTCGTCAAGGCATCCGTCCACTGAGATTTCATCGCGCAATAAAGTTTTGAGCTGCACAAACTTTGTGGAAGCGGATGAACTATTCTGCCGCATACGATGTACATCCGCGATAATATACAGGCAAACAAACTTCTATAGTCCGTTCATCATCCGTTTTAAACGTCCGTATTCATCTCTGCATCGCTTGGCCATCCCCACTCAGTGTACAGGACCTTTCACCCTTTGTCTTGGTCTTCCACATTCATCCATTGTTCTCCACCATGGATCATGACACAATCTTTATGGTAGCTGCGGATCATCATCACAGAAACCAAACCCTGTTCAGACTGTTTCACCCTTTTAACACAAGTGCACGAAGAAGGAGCACGTCCAAGAGATGTTGTGGGTCCGAGGCATGGATTGCTGGAGCAAGAATGGAGTTTTGGACTCTAGTGGACCAAGTTGATGGTGAGCTGAGAATAAGACCCTCGTACATTTCCATCACTTCATGGGATGCACCAGCCATGTTTGGACGAACTTGTAGAGCGTCTGAGACCAGGTTGACCAAGCTGCAGCACCAACTTCCATCCCAACTGGACCCTGGACTGAAGGTGGCACTGGGACTCTCGCCACCTGGCTCTGGAATCACATACAAAAACATGCAGTATGCAATAGAGGTTGTCAACACAACACCATCAGCAAATGATAGGTAGAAGTGGTGCAGGCCATCACTTGAAGGAAATACGTGGAGGATCTTCCTCAAGTGTCCACCACTGAACAAGGCTGGAGGAAACTTGCAGAAGAGTGTTAATTCAGAGGTGGAAACTTTCCCACACCGTTTGGGAGCCATAGATAGGAAGACGCGGCCTGCAACAGCTCCAGCCAACTAGGGCCACTTAATTTCAACTACAAGGCTTCTTCAGCTATCATCACTCTTTGCCATTGGTTGAATGTGACTACAAGTTCATCTAATCAATGCTTCAGCAACGGGTCAGCTTCAGATAGTCAGGTATACAACGCCAGTGACCATCAATGATGGGCTGGAACGCAACCTCATCACTGGGATTTGCCAGATCCAGACCCCCTACCCAATGACACACAAGATGTGCCCTACTTCATCGTTGGTGATGGACACCTTCTCCCTCACAACCTACCTCATGAAGCCCTACCACTTCCAGATACCTCACCCGTGAAGAGAGATCTTACAACTACATGTGTCCAGGCAAGACGGGTGGTGGAGAACGCCTTGGCATCCTGGCCGACAGGTTCTAGGTACTTCCACCACCATGCAGCATTCAACCCACAGACTCATGAGGAAGATCGTGGAAGTTGCTCATCCTGCACAATCTCATGCGCACTGCTACCCAGTGTTGGCAGAACAGACTTTTGTCGACTGTCAACAAGAGGAAATGGGGACATGGAGCCTGCGGTGAATGGAGGCAAGGACAAAAAACCTGATAGACACTGTTGGATGTGCAAGGCCCCACCAGAGCATTCACGGGAGGGAAGAAGCAGCGGCAACCTCCTGAGACACTGGTGCAACTCCCCAGCTGCGTGCAGTGGAGTGGCAAGACAGGATGATAGAGCATTGATTTAATGGGATGCTTCCTTGAGCCTGTCGCAATAACACTGGTGAGATTGTGCATGTATGTATGGGTCCTACAATGAAATAGGCATTAATAAGACGTTTTTGCTTATTTTGAAATGTGTTGATCAATGAATAAATTGTTGTGATAATAAAGGTCCGATATGTGTGGCAGTGGGAGGGTGGAGTATACAGTCCCACTATGCTTGCACTGGAGGTTTATCTACCCACAACTATTCTATCTAGTCCCACAAATCATATTCCTTATCTATCCCAACAAGCATGCAAGGGCTTAACCATTTTTCAAGTTCTTCACCAACCTTTATTAGTAAAAAAAATGAACCAAGTGTCTCAAGCAAAGATAACCCTTTATTACTGTCTTAGGTAAACTCTATGACTTTAATTAAAAAAGCAAAATGAACCAAAGTAACATGTCTTAAGCAAAGATAAGTGAACAAGTAACAACTCAGTCTCTGGCACTATTCTCAGTCACTCTTGAGTCTGTTCCAGGGGTCTCAGCTGTTAAGCGCCAGGACTGTGGAGGGGGCTGTGGCTGAGTGCTTGGTCTGAGGCGCCATTGGGGTGCTTGGCCCCAGAATACAACAGGGATGGTTGTGTCAGGAAGCTCTCAGAGAGCTGACTCAGTCCTGGTGAGGTTGAGAGCCCTCATCAAGTACCTAGGATGTCAGGCACAAGACTGATGACAGTTGTCTGTGACGGGCTTGGCTGTGGGGTGGAGGGAAGGAGGAGGCAGTGGGGCTGGTCTGGTGTGCAGCTGGTGAGGATGGCGTTCTGTGGCGTGCGATGAACCTGCCTTGGACTGGGAGGTCCTGCTTCTGCACTGTGGGGAAGTCTTGGTAGTGTAGCCTTGGTTAGGTGCAGAGGTGTTGAAAGCCGTGGAAGGGCTGTGACATCGCCTGGGGTGAGGAGCAGACTGGACTTGGTAGGAGCGCTTCAGCTGGGCCTTGAGGGTTGTGCAGAAGTGCTGTTATCTCTCTCCTTCATCACTGTATGGCCCATCAGCATAACCCCTCAGGATGTGCGTTACGTAGCGTATGAAAGGTGGCGGCTTCGAGGATGCCTCTGTCCAAGTAGACCAGCTTAGAGAGAAATGTCTGTGTTGGTCTTCATTGTGTCCCCTGATTTCCAACAGGCCAGTGTGGCTCTGCCCTCCAATCTGCCTCTCTGCCTGATTCCTGTGGAGTGGGGGTGGGGGTTGGGGGTTAATGGTCTTGGGGCTGCCACTTCTTTCTCCATTTGTGACGGGCGATCCTCCAAGTCCTCTGGCATGGGGAGTGCAGCTGTCGGGGGGTCTCTGCTGTTGGGACCTTTGAGACACCTGCCTGGACGTGTATCTGGGCTCCTGGCTGGAAGGAGGGACTGGCTTCTGTGGGCTGTCTGAGGAGAGGGGTGTCAAGAGGGGCTGCTTCTCAGTGGGTGCAACCTCACCCTCAGGAAGCTGACTTGGCCATTGACGTACATCTCCGGTAGTGAATCTCTCTCTTT